>JAUZNJ010032628.1:0-13588 GCA_034780135.1 Jordanella pulchra | reverse complement strand
TGAACATGAAAGTGAAGTTGAACATCTCCCAAGGCCTGCACAGTCACCAGATCTAAATATTATTGAGCCACTTTGGGCTGTTTTGGAGGAGCGAGTCAGGAAACATTTTCCTCCACCAGCATCACATCATGACCTGGTCACTATGCTGCAAGAAGAACGGCTTAAAAACCCTCTGACCACTGTGCAGCACTTGTATATGTCATTCCCAAGACGAATTGATGCTGTATTGGCTGCAAAAGGAGGCCCTACACCATACTAATAAGCTATTGTGGTCTAAAACCAGGTGTTTTAGTTTCATTGTCCAACCCCTGTAGATGTCAAACCCACTCTGTGGAACGAGCTATTTTCTTGCCCTGTTCAGTCTATGAAAAACACCGAGTCAGGTAAACATGGCGTCCTAGCAGGGTTCTATACTATCCTGCCACTAAGAGGGACGCTCCCAAAAAATGCTGCTGCTGGAGCCGACTACCTGAGCAGGAAGGTGAGATTTGAGCCGTGTTCTTATTGGATCCATTAGGAGCGAAGGAAGGTAACCTCAGTAATGTTTTTGGACAGTGGGAGGAAGCCGGAGTACCCGGAGAGAACCCACGCAAGCACGGGCAAGGATCGAACCCAGAACCTTCTTGCTCCAAGGCAACAGCGCTAACCACTGCTCCACCGTGCAGCCCATTGTTTAATTCAACATGTTCAAAAACTGAGATGTAAATGTATTGTAATTGTATTCATTTAAAATGAATGAATATCTTTACTGGATCTTAGACTACCATAAAGGCTGGTTTAACACATCTTTATTTGAAGCGTAGCCGTGTTGCTCCAGCATCAGAGGGAGCAGATTTACACTGAAAACAAGGGATAACAGACAATGGTCCAGAAACAAACAAGTTGGATCAATGATCCAAATCCAGTTTAAAAAATGAGAAGCTAAAACCATCCCCAGCACTGACTGTAGGAGGGGGGTGGAAATGATCTGAAAAAATGCTTCTCAGTCTCAGGGCTCATGATTTATATTCGCTCTTATTGAATGAAGTCCTAGTTGTTCTGGAACAGCCAGAGAGCAGGTCAGGGTGACCGCAGCTGCAATCCTTCAGATGTCAGACGGACAGCTATGGGGGAGCAGACCTACCAGACACCCAGGATGACGGCCTGCTCTTCAGCACTCAGGTCAGGCAGCTGGTACTGATCCGGCTCAGCTAGACTGATCTGATCCAACACCGTGTCGTCGTCCAGAAGGTAATCCTGTAAACAAGAAAAACAAAAAACTAAATTAACAAAGATTTTTACTCCTGCAAAAGCAGTGATTTGTGAAACAGCATCCATTGAGCATTCCTCTGAGAGCAACCAGAACCAGAACCAGCTGTTTAAAGCTCTGCTAACAGAACAGTCTCTCAGCGCTGATTGTTGGCATGGAAACAAAGGTAAATAGTCTGACAGTATATCAGTGCGACATCCCCCGTCTGTTAATATTAGCTTTACATAACAAGCTGGAAATCAGACGTGTTTCACACAACTTATTCATTTATATATTATTTGTTCAGTAAACTAATAGGTTCATGTTTTACTATAACTTATACATGAGTTTAATAATGTGTAAAACATCTCGTTTGTTCACTCAGTATTTAATACAGCTGGAACAATAAATACTTAAAATATAATGATGGAATATTTTTTTAACTCAGCTTTTTTTATGAAAATACTTTCATGTTATGGAAAGATCCCCATCCAAGAAAAACTCAGGCTTTAGTAACTTAACTGTTTATCAATTAGTCTTGAATCCATTAAAAAGATCAATCAACTTTAGATGAGTAAATCTGAAGTAGTGATGTTGAGCATCAAACCACCACAGGGGCTGATGAGAGACAACACACAGCTATCGTACTTCCCTTGGTATGAAAAATAAGTTCTGCAAAGCTCTGAGGTTCATCTCTCACGTCCTCAGCCAGTTAGAAACCATCGTTGTGTCGTTTCCATCATGTTTGGAGACAAACAAAAGTTGGTCATGATTGTACTCTGACCAACAGTCGACGAGGCTCGGCAACGACTGCAGCTCTGCCTTCTTCTTACATTTAAGACTCAACATTGATTTGTTTTTCTTTACCCGACTAATTCAGGTAAAGACACTGTTGTAATCTGTGGGATGGAAGAAGAAAATACAACACATTCCCAGACAAATCCCAGCATCTGCTCACCCTCTGCTAGTATGACAAAAAAAGAAAGAAAGAAAATTGGTGCTTATAGAGTCGGACTCGAGCGGTGCGACCCGTCCTTAACACCATCATCATCATCATCATGTGTGACTGTAGGCACCGCTTTACATGACCATCTAGTTATTCAACATATTGACTTTAGTGTTATATTAACATTCAACAGAAAATAATAAAGTCATGGTTGTAATGTTTTAGGAAAGACTGAGTCAGTCTGGTTGTTCTTGATTAAAGCCCGTTTTGTTTTGTAATTAAAAAAGGCTTTCCAGGTTGATAAAGGTCAAATGACCTTTGAATCAAGCAGCGGCCATATTGGGTTTCTGCTCTAGTGACGGGTGGGACAATAAATATAAAACAAAGAGTGTCCTAAACATTTCGTTTTACCATTAGAGAATGAACCTCGTCATTGTCGGTAAATGTGTCGCATCAGCTGAGTTTGTTAGCAGAAATAGCTTAGGCTGTTTCCTACTGGATTTTATTGTACAATTGTATTTTCCTGGAAAATGAAGTGATTGGAAGCTGGTCGGTTGAAGAAAGGTGGTGAACATTGAAAGATTTTATCTGTGTGTCGTTTAAGCTCACAGGGATTTAAATAAGAACAATCCGTTCTGGTCAGAGGGGAAGCGCCACAGGTAAGCTAAGTGTTCGGTACTCAATATGGCGGACGTAAGGTAGAATCGTCATGACGCCACACATCTATAGGTGCTTTCTGTGTTTTCATTATATTTTTTTTATTGCAGGCCTGGCAAGTAAAATAAAACTAAATATTTATACAAATGGTAAATGGTTTGGATGAATGTCTGTCCTTTCATAAATTATATTTAACGCCATCTTTTTTTTTTAGCTAATACATGTCTAGTAACACAAATAGTTTGATGATATTTCAGTGAGAAAAAAAGCGAAAAAAAAAAAAAATTATGAGGGAAATCTAGCTTGGATGTTTCAGACCTTTATATTTCAGTTGTCTTCTTCAACGCCATTCAATGAATGACGCATCCTTTAGGTCGCACATCTACAGAGTGACTGCTGGGAAAGACTTTCTAAAAGTATTCCTTCAGGCCGTCTGAGAGAGTTCATTGGTTTAAAAAGGACAGACGATCCTTTTCCCATCACAGATTTCTTCCTTTCAAGGTTTATTCGACGTTTTACTGTTTTCTTCTAATGTCTATAAATTGATTTTGATTATTTGCATGTGAAAAAACCTCCACAGCTTTTTGCAGGTTATAAGTAGTTAGTGAAATAAAACTTAGGACATTTCTTTTTCCCCTCAACACTTTTGCCATCAGAACAACTCTGGTCAAGGTTTGCTTTCTGTAATCAGAAAAGGAGTCTCAGAAAAAGAGACGGACCATCATAGCTTCTGCCAGTGATGAACACATCGTGTCCATCAATATAATATGAGAGTCAGTGAGCTCTGGCTAATGACAGTCTGGATTGAGCCCATTTACTCCTCCACCTCCAGTAATGGAAACATTATGGATTTAGGATCTGGAAAAAAGAAATGGACCAAAGCAATGGACACAATCCAGCAATGACTGAAAATATTCACCCTACAGTTTCTGAACATCTTATTTTTCACTTCTCGTTTATTGTGATTCATATTCCTGTTGGGGGGGGGGGATCCTAGAGAAAGGACAGCAGCAGGAGCAGCATGAGAACAGTTTGTTTCAACATCTAAAGCCTCCTTTTTTCTGGCTGATAATTGGAAACGTATTCTATCCGACTAGATCGAACTTAAAAGGAAGCATCATTGACAGAAAAATCTCATTTGGCAAATGGATTTATATAAAAAAAATACTATCCAAAAATGAATTTTAATCAAAAGAAGTTTTGAGTGACTTCCAGATTTTGTCCTTTCATTGTTTTCTAATTTTTTCCTAATCTTTTTAAATCCATTTTGAAACATTTACAGTTTTTTGTGTAATTAAAAAAATGTTTAAAGACTTTTTTTCCCCAATTCTTTTTTCAAATTGAATTTTACAAATTGCACACTTTTCAAATGGTGTTTTACAGATCAAACACTCTTCATTTCTAGCTCAATACTAACACTCAGCAGATCTATAGAAATGTGTGATTGCTGCTCACTCCAGAGATTATGAAATCTAATGTCTAAAATGCAATTTGAACACAATTCAATTCATAAAATTTTAAATGAAAAAGATATTTAAAATAGGTCTGCAATTTAAAAAAAACAAAATTAAATTTGTGAAAAATAAAGTGCATAAATATAAAATGTCAAAACATTTTAAACAAAAAGAACATCTAAAAAATAAATTAGAAAAACACAGATTTTTTTTAAAAACAGAAAAGGAGTTCTTGAAACTTTTTTTCACTCAAAAAAAAAAAAAACTTTTAAATTTTTATTTCAGGAAAGCACTTTTTTTTTATTATTTCTAATTCCAAAAGTGAAAATTATGCATCATTGATGCAAAATGCTACTTTAAAGAAAAATTGGAACAAAATTCATTAAACATTAATTTTCCTCACAACTGATTAGCAGATTCTTCTGCTGAAGCCCTAAATGCAGCATCTGGTACCATCGCTACTACCAGCTGACATGATGACGAAGGTTTAACTTATTGCTCAATCGGAACACGTGCATTAAATCCTCGCTCCACCACTGAATCTTGTGTCTGCGCTAGCTAGCTACCTTAGTTTCCTGTTTAGTGCAGCCAAGTGCAGCCTAAAGATATGGTGCCATTATATTTTGCATCTCTCAGTTAATCTGCTCCAGTGAATGAAAGCACTTCTAATTTAACTTTCCTTTTTTTTGACATTTTAAAGTTTGTCCAAAACTCACAGGAGGATTGGACGGAAGCATGGCTAGAGATTAGCTGCCCCGTAAATCAGGGAGCGGGGGTGTGAAGCAGATCGTTTCAGCTGGGAGCTGTTCTTTAGGCAGCTAATCTGCACGGTGACAGCAACTGCTCTTGAAATGTAGTGAATCACTAGACAGTGTTTTTACTAACAGCGTTTAAAGAAAATAAAGAAAACATTTCTGAAAAGATAAAAAAAAAAAAAAAAAAAATCAGAAATCAATTGTGATTGAACAGGAACTGAGATACTTAAAAAAAGAAAAGAAGAGAAAAAGCTAATTTAGAATAAAAGTGATGAAATGCTGTATTTTTGTCATAGGGTCAGTTTATGGAACAAAGAAACCAAAAAATCTCAATCAATGGTTATAAAATTAGCTGCTATGCAGAAAGAAATAACATCATTTATATTTGACTGCACTGAAAAGACAATAATCAAGTTATATGTTTTAAGAGTATGAAGAAAAAAGATGAAAAGTAAAATGAGACTATCGGGCATTTCATTGTCTTTGTTGTTGGTTTGTATATTTTGATGTTTGATGTGTTGTTCCTGATGCTTTTAGTACTTTTAGTTTTTGTAAATTTATTGCTGTGGGTAAAGGGGACAGATAACGTAAGATTATTCTTTTTTATTCTGAAGTTTAGAAAGTTTTTATAAATAAAGATCCCTGGCCTTATTTTCCATCCTTCCTAAGGAAGAGCAAAGGTGGCAGGATACTGACGCTACAGCGTCTCTAAAGCAACATCGTGACAAGGCAAAGGTCTTTCTTCACAGTTAGAAAAAACTGCTAACATTTTATAACTAATGGATATTCAGTGGTATCAGACGCAATATTTCATCACACATGTTGACATAGTTGACTTTGGAGAGATTAAAAAAGCAGAATAGAGAAGCAGCAAGTATCATCAGTCAAATATAAGTCAGTATGAATAATAATTTACATCAGCTTTCCCCCATGACACACATGATCTACTGCAGCAACTAAACGTCTATAATATGCTAATAAGCTCTAATGAGTCATAAATCCAATCCCTCAACCTGTTGGGAGAAGCTGGGGTTGTTTAAAAGGCTTTATTTGCACTACAGGGAAAAATCTGGCCAAAAATAGAGGCTATTATTTTAGTTGAATAAAGGATAACCATGTCTTCATTATTATTAAATATTTTGTGGACCAGTTTTAAATGCCTGTGATGACTGACAAACTGCAATATATTATATTAAGGGTTGGTATTAGCAAAGACTTCAGAATACGATGTGTATATACTGATATTGGGACACTGGAATATATTGTGTTGTATTGAGATATTCTAGGCACTTCAGAGAAATTTAAAATGCAGCTTGAAATATAAGTTGAACCTATGTGCAGAAATCAAAAGAATGAAACAACAAATACGTCAAAAATCAATGAAACTCACCGGACCCATGACCCATTGATCAAAGTTGGCCTTCGCCTCTATAAACCAGACAAAAGGATCCCTGTGTACCGCCACGTTCTAATACGAAGGATTCAGGTAGATTTTAATCCCGGCTGTTGGTTTATTATTCATATTCAGATTTTTCTGCATCTAAACTCATCATTAAAGTTTCTGATTTATTTCAGTACCAGGCTGAATGTAGAGTTCCCCTAAAGTTGTCTTGAGTTTGCCTCTCTGTTATAAAACACTCTGATCTGTATTTATCAGTTAGAATTATTTCAATTCTTCTCCATAACTGAGAAAATCTTATCTGTATGTGAGACACTAATTGTTTGATAATCCCTGCAGTCCAACCTACCCTTCCCTTCTTTTTGAAAGGTGGAGATTATTTCTTCTTGGGAACTAAATAATCTTGCGTTTTTTTAAACCACTCTGGTCCAAATCCATCAGACCTCAGTCTATTTATTGCTGAGTGGACGTCTTTCTTTGTTATTTTGGATGATAACCTTTCATTTTGTTTAAGTTCAGATAAGTAAGCATCAATGTCTGGATTTTTGTCTGTATGAGGTTGTGAATATATTCTCTTGTAATATTCCATAATCAGACCCTCCTGATCTTTAAACTCAGAGATTGTCTCCATGAATTATGGGAAGAATAAAACATGTTTAAAGCCCAATCTATTCATGTTCTTTACCAGCAAGGTGTGTTTCCTATTTGTCCTTTATCACTTTTGAATTTAGAAAAGGTCTTCCACCTTTTCATTGGGTCGTGTCGGCCACTGATGTTGATTAACATCAGAAATCTGCTTCACATTTCAATGATGAAAGTAAATTATTGTAAAGTTTAACAGGCTCCTCTTAACAACATCAAACTCAGAACATAACAAAAGAAGAACAACGTAAAACAACAGCGTGAACTGGGTTTCCAAGGTGCAGCTAACAGGAAGGCACCCTGCTTCACCTCCATAGGAAACCACACAGATCACAGCAGAAATGATCAAAGACACCAACAAACCAGTTTAAACCAGTAAAGGTCTGATTCCGTAGCTCCACGGCGCTGAGTTTCCTATATTCCCTTTCAGCAGGTTCTTATCTACCGAGTGTAACAATCCACAGTGATCTGAATTCACTGCTGGACGGGGGTAAAGATCTGATGCGTCATGATGGATTCCCCCCTAATATTAACCACTGTGCCTTCATTCCTGACCACAGGTTGGTATTAATACGTTTCCAGTGAGACATGTTTCCAATCAGGAGGCCCAGTTTCAGAGTCAGAACAAACCAGAACCTTTTCTATCCTACTGGATCTATGCCAGGTGACCTTTCAGTTATTTCATGCAGCTTTGATGAATTCCTCGGTGTTGAATTCGATGGCCAAAGGAGATGACCGTCAAAAAACATGCAGATTATTCTGGAGCTTCCAACATCCAGCAGAGCAAACAGTGAATAATATAATATGAAACGGGTAAAGTGGCTGAAAAGCTGCTAAGCAAAGGAAAGTTTCCTTAGGAAGCTGCAGAAGTTCTTACTTTGGGTAGACTGGTCCGGGGTGTGGGAGCAGGACTGGTCTCACCGAGCCTCTGATCGGCCTCCTGCCTTCTCACCTCCAGGATAAGCTGAGCCAGAAACTTTTCCTGGAAACGGGTTCGTTTCCCAAGAGCACCTAGATTGAACATTGTTGGTTCATCAAAAAAGAAATAGTTAACCTCCTCAGGACCCAATGTTCTTTGTATATTAAGAACACAAACATCCCAACGGCAGATTTCCCAACCAGGAGCACACACCTGTCATGTTGATGTGGAGCCCAGAGAGCTCCTTGGCCCTGTTGATGTGGTCTTTGGCAGCCCGGTACTCATAGTAGGTCAGATTAATATAGGCACACTCCAGGTGGAACTGGATAGCCAGGCTCGTGTGGTTGGACAGGACCGACCCAGATTTCTGCACTGGAAAAGAAACACAATCACTTTCAAGGAAACTACTAACAATACTATTAGTGTAAAGATTTTCTAAGACGACGACAGAAACAAACAGCCTTGGTTATGTCTAGTTGGCACAACAATGAAATAACAATAATGGGTTTCAGAGGCCGGCATGAGGAGTCTGAAAGGCCCGTCTGTCCGATCTTATGCGTAGAGCAGAGATGTCAAACAAGTCCTGACGCACCGGTATACAGCAACCTATACAGCAATTATCTTAAGCAACCTTTGATGTTTGCTTTGAAAAGAAGCCAAACAAATATCTTCAATCAAGAAGAAATGGTCAGGTGGAGAAAAAAATAAATAATCTAAAATAAATGAACAGATGTCTGTTCTAAACACTTCAACTGTGCAGAAAATCTACAAAAATATCTCAAAAAATGTTTTAAAGTAATATTTTTTGTTTAATTGAGAGTCACAACTAAATACTGCTGAAATACACTGCTAGAAGAAATAAAGGGAAGATTTAGACAACAAAATATAATTTCAATTTAATCAAACCTCTGAAAAATCAAACTGTGCACTTAGGAAGCAACACTGATTGACAATCAATTTCACACGCTGTTGTGCAAATGGAATAGACAACAGGTGGAAATTATTAGCAATTAGCAAGACGTACTCTAGTAAGGAGTGGTTCTGCAGGTGGGGACCACAGACTACTACTTAGTCCCAATGCTTTCTGGCTGATGTTTTGTTCACTTTTGAATGTTGGTTTCACAATCGTGGTAGAATGAGACGGACTCCACAAACCACGCAAGTGGCTCAGGTAGTGCAGCTCATCCAGGATGGCACATCAATGCAAGCTGTGCCAAAAAGATTTGTTCTGTCCGTCAGTGTAGTGTCCAGAGGCTGGAAGCCTGGAAGCCCAGTAAAACTGAATTATAATAACTCTCTTTGTGAAAGGAGGAATAGGAGGAGCACTGCCAGAGCCCTTCAAAATGACCTCCAGCAGGCCACAATGTCTGAGCATGTGTCTGCTCAAATGGTTAGAAGCCAACTCCATGAGGATAGTATGAGGGCCAGACGTCCACAGAATGGCTTGTGCTCACAGCCCAAGACCGTGCAGGACGCTTGGCATTTGCCAGAGAATTGGCTTAGACTTTGGATTGGTAAATTCACCACTGGCGCCCTGTGCTCTTCAAAGATAAAAACAGGTTCACACTGAGCACATGTGACAAGAGTCTGGAGATTTTATGGTTTTAAACGCCTCCATCCTCCAGAAGACTGCAACCCGCAAACATGACAACCAGTCAGAGTTCAAAAAGATAGCCTTGGAGCATTGAATAATACCTTAAATGTATGCTGTACTTCACCCAGTGGGCTGCTACAGACCACTCTGGACAGCTTATTTCCCCTGATGAATTCATAAGAGGAATGCATTTCAAACACAGGATATTGAGCACACATTAGCTAAAAGGTGAAGAAAGGCAATGATTGACAGGAAATGGTCTTTTTCATTTATGAATCTCAAACACAGGCTTCAGGAAACATAAAATGTTTGTAATGTGAGTTCTTCATAATATGGGACCTTTAAAGTCTTACAGATACAGCAACACTGTGAAACATTCAGCCAGTAGGGGCACTAGACCTCTAAGCTTGAGGTTTACTGCCCCCTATGGGCCACTAGCAGCACTGCACTTCTTTAAATGACCCAGTCTCCTTCTGTGTTCTGGTTCTGCTATCAGACCAGTTTGGACCAGCAGGTCTAGAAGATCTGGAGTTTCTGGTAAAGACCAGCTAAGTTTCAGAGCTAACAACAGCTGTTAGCTTAGTTAGCTCTGGTGTTTAGGGGGGGCTCAGACTGATGGAAAGCGGCGCTCTGGGTCACATGACATTAGTACTTCTCAAACTAGGCCGATAGTTGGGTCAGAAGTTATGCAGCGTTGCTCTAAAGCCAGCAGACTGGTTCCCTGTGTTTGCTCTGGAGGAAAATGATGCTGGGAGGAAATTGAATGTTAAGAAAAGTGTGTTTACTACACACCTTTGTCCACACTGCTTTTGGCCAAGCTGAGGAGCTGCGGAGAACGAGCCTCCAGGATCTGCTGATGCAGGTTGACGTAACGAAGGGTCCACCAGGGCAGCAGCTGCAGAGGAACCAGGAACTCAGATCAGGTCTTATTCCTAAAGATGGATGCCTTCAGCTAGAACACAGCCACTGAGCAGGTACATTTATGACAGTCCTTCAATACAGCATCACATTCAGATGTGTTGGAGTATCCTGAGAACCATGAGGAGTAAATGCTCTGAGCTACGGATGCCTGCGGTCCCAAGGATCAGGCAGCGTTGGGGACATGACATTTTCACCATCAGCACAAAAAAGCAGCAGCGTCCACAAAGATGCTGAACACACAGAAGAAAAAAAGCAAACCCCTTCATTTTTTCCTTCTGCCAGTGACGGGGGGGGGGGGCGCGCCGCCGATCCGTGCAAAGGCTCAATTTATCTGCTACATTTTCCTTTGCATGCAGTCCAACCGGGCGTGCTCACCGTGCACGGGTCAGAACACGGCCCGGTTGGATGGCTGAACACGAGCAGTATGGGTCAACATGTGTACAGGGTTATGCATCATCTCATCTCCTTCTATAGTTCCCTATAGGCCATCAGCGTATTAGGAGGCCGTTATGAACAAATCACCGAAACAGCTAAAAGGCCCTCGGCGCTTCGCTCCACCTTCAGCGGTTTGGGTCAGGTTCTGACGTCATCGCCTCGTGGCTGTTAACTTTTATACGCTCTGAAGTAGAGAGCAGAGATCAGTAAAGAGCTTCAACTCTACTCAGCAGCTTCTTACGTGAACAAAGGACCGATCTGAGGGACAGCGGTGGAACCAAACTAGCTCCAGAACGTGTCCTAAAAAACCCAACAGTTTTCACATCGGTTGGTAAAGTTATGTCAAAGTGCCGAGTGGAGACCGTGGTTCTGTTATTAGCAGCCAGATCCTGTCCAACCATGAGTCCAACACGTCACTCTAGAGAAACTTTAACTGTTTAACTCTTTCCTGCCAGTAAGTGGCGCTGTCATGGTGCACCGTCTGCAGGTTGTCAGCTCGCATAATGCTAATGCTAAGTTTAACCATCTATCAGTAGATCTGCTGATGTTCACCCTTGTTTTTCTTGTTTATTGTTTGCTAACCAAAGGTTTGCATTACAGTTTGTAATGTGTCAAACAAACATCTTCAGACATTAAAGCATTTTTGATTGTGATTTAATTGTGATTTGATACCATTATAATAAAACAAACCTTGTAACAATGTATTATAATAGGATGAAAAAGTTAGATTGAAAACTGAACTTTGAGGTTCTTCCTTTGTCAAATTGTTATTATTCATCTTATTCAGTGGAAAATAACAAACATAACAGTTGATATTCTTCTCTTCTAATGAAAAATCGTGGAAAAGTGAATTTTTCTGCACAGACTTTGTAGCACTCAGCCAGAAGGCTATTTAAGGCTGAGATCTGTACTTTGACTAGGCCACTGCAACACCTTAATCCTTTTCTTTTGGTGTAGATTTGCTGCAGACCAGAAGGGTGAGCTGGGAGGAGTTCTTGGTCCGGTCAGGATGCGATGATGTGAGAACATTCAGACGTACCTGAAGGCCCTCCATTTTGTCGGAGCATTTGGTGAGGATGACCCTGGCTAGCAGGAGGAGGAAGGGGTTGATGACCAGGCTGTACACCGACTCCCCATCAAGGAGCAGGCTGGAGCAGACAGCCTCCTTCAATGCAAACAGAGAGAAAACCTTCAGGTTTCAACTCATAAATGATGAGGCTTCTTTTAATGGAACCAGAGTGAGCTACTGGTGTATTAACTAATTAGGTCATAAGTTCAAAGATAAAACATCAGGATAACACTGAAAACATGCTAACAACTGATAGCAAACATCACTAGAGTTTCCAACTTTTTCATAACAATGCAAAACAACTATGTGTTCTGTCACATGTGATGTATGTAGTAACATCACGGTTATGGAGCATGGAGCATGTGGACATAATACCAGCGTGATGCGGCAGGCGGTGGCTCTACGATGAAAGCCAAGTAACCAGAGCCATTTCTGTAGTCTAAGGTCTGAGTCCAAGGAACAATCCATGAAATGTTGGTGATGATCCACATCATAATCGGGACACAGAAAGTATTTTATGGATTCTCTGTGCGATAGGGATATTTGCATATGTCCCTAAATGACACAAGTCAGGTCCCGGCGTCGTACCTGAGAGGACAGCAGAGCCGCGGGCAGCGGGTGGTACACATGGGAGGAGACTGGAGGGCCGGTCCAGTTACTCTGAGCAAACAGCTGGAGGCAGGAGACAGCGACGGCCATTAGTGTGAGCTCCCTGCAGACAGAGCAGACAGTCCGAGTTACTCCACAGATCTGTGGTCCCACTGCGTTATAAAAAGTTTTTATTTGTTTTAGTTCACGGTGACAGGGAGCAGAGGTTATCACACCACTTTGAACAGTTTAACTAACATCAACAAGCTGGACTGGACTCCTGCAGAAGGAAGAAACATGCGGTTTTAAATAAAGCTGCTTGTATATTTATTACATGTGTGACTTTTTGGCAGAATTCTTCATAAAATGATGTCATTGGGTCATTTATTTTACAAGGTTTAATCACATTATTGAAAAAGTGGGGGTTTCAAATTCAACTCAATTCAAAAATACTTTATTATTCATAAAGGGAAATGAAATGTTGCAGTACCTCAACCACTTGCTGTAAAAAGGAAGGATCTGCTGTAGTGGTCTATCTACAGAGGATCTAGAGAAGCCTCTGACTGACACAGTGAGGAAGAGGATGCCTGCTGTTGTCCATAACCTTCTTCACTTTATGAATAATTCTTCCTTGTGAAATAATCTCGGAGGTTCCAGAGGAGTTCCTAGAACAGAGCCAGCCTTCTTTATTAGATTGTTGAGCTTTTTGAAGACATTTGCTCTGATGCTTTTAACCCAGCAGATGATGGAGGAAGAGATCACACTCTCTGCAACAGACTTATAGAAAATATGCAGCATCTTTTGCAAACACAGAAGGACCTACGCTTCCTTAGGAAGGACAGTCTGCTATGTGCCTTCTTGTAGACGGCTTTACAGTTGCATATCCAGTCCAGTTTGATGAACACCAAGGTATTTATACTCCTCCATCACCTCCACATCTTCTTCCATGATGTTAACGGGATTCAACTTGTTCCTGTTTCT
>JAUZNJ010032626.1:0-13590 GCA_034780135.1 Jordanella pulchra | reverse complement strand
GGATGGTTGATGGATGGATGATGGTTGGATGATGGATGGTTGGATGATGGTTGGATGGATGATGGTTGGCTGATGGATGGATGATGTATGGTTGATGGATGGATGATGGTTGGATGATGGATGGTTGGATGATGGATGGATGATGGATGGTTGGATGATGGATGGATGGTTGGATGATGGATGGATGATGGATGGTTGGATGATGGATGGATGATGGATGGTTGGATGATGGATGGATGGATGGTTGGATGATGGATGGTTGGATGATGGTTAGATGATGGTTGTATGGATGATGGATGGATGGATGATGGATGGATGATGGTTGGATGATGGTTGGATGGATGATGGATGGATGATGGATGGATGATGGTTGGATGGATGATGGATGGATGGATGATGGATGGTTGGATGATGGTTGGATGATGGTTGGATGCAGCTGAGCTGCCTTTAATCATCCAACCTTCCTCTTTTATAATTCCTTATAATTTCCAGTTATTTTCAGCACAGATTTTAAGGCATCAATACTTCTATAATAAACTAAACAAATTTTATAAATTATATTTTATTTATAATGAACAGAATTGGTGGAAGACTTTTTCAGCCAATTAAGACTTTCATGGTTTATATAGAAATGTGACCAGAAGACGTTTAATGAAGGGTTGAGCATTTTAAAACACATAAAAATATAAAAAGAATCATTTAACTCGGGAGCTTTTAAGCTTAATCTAATCTATAGTTATTAAACACTAAAATACTGAAAACTTCCGACCAGTAATAATCCAAACAGCTCATAGCGTTTAATAAATGTTATCCTGTCAGTGTTTTTCCAGCAGCAGTGAGAAGTTTCTGTTGTTTTGGGAGCAAAGAGCTGGAAGCAAACATGAGTTTGGATCTGTGACCAGTGAAGGTTTTTTTGTTTTTTTTCTCTGTTGGGTTTACTGAGGTCCTGGATGGCGTCACATATATTTCCAGGCTTTAACTCTCATCATCCAGCCCACATGATTATAGGTTGGATCCTGCTGCTGGCCACGCCAACATCCCAAACCTGCCTCAGGAAAATCAGAGTCCAGGTTTTCAGGGGGGCTCTGTTCGCATCTGGAGCTGATTTCTTCCTCTTTACGCCCCTGTTGGCTGAATATTCAAACCTGCGCTCTGAACCACATCAACTAAAAAAACATGTCATCATTTCCTTTATGAAGTTCCTCCTTTGGTTTTAAAATGGCTCCGTTACTTTAAGGATTTGGACTTTTTATAAAGGGACGAAAAAAACTCAAACTCAGCAGCAGAAATGTCTGTTTGATAGAAAGTAACAAACCGGACACTTACTTTGTATTTCATCCTGCTTCTTATCGCTGAAAATCCACGAAACCAGCGAGGAATATCCGATTTACGGCACCAAACAGCGAGTCATCCAAAAAAAAAAAAAAAAAAAAAAAAAAGCAGACCGGAGAGGTTCTTCCTGCGGGTTACCGATCCATCCGGAGGCAAATCCACGGAGAAACACGCAGGGGTCCGTCCAAGAGCCGCAGCACAACGATCTGCTCCGCTCCGACCGGACTGTGGATGAGAGCGGAGAGACCGTGGAGCTCCGCTTCTCACACGGCCGCTGATTGGTCATCATGACCGTCTGACCCCGCCCACATGACGTCATCCTCAACAAATCCCCAATTATTAACAAAATAAAAGCCAAAATTAAATGAACAGAGATTGTTTTATTCTGAAACATATGCAAGTCACACTAACAACGATAAAAGAGATTCAACTTGTGAAAAAATGAGATAGTTAGTATTTAATATTCATTTATAATATAATAGAAACGTGTATTTCTGTGACAGTAGGGTGAGAAATTTGGGTGAGTCAGCTGCAAAGTACAAAGGCAAATGAAAGTAAGCAGATAACTCTAAATAACTCAAAAAGTTTCAAGATTAAAAGCAATTAAATGTAAATGAAAAACAGGCAGTGAAAATCAAAAAAACATGGAATATTAAAAAAGATAAATGAACTTATATAAAGCGTATGGCATAAAGATGATGAAAACGGAAGGCATTGATGAACAACAGTGATGATAATGACACTGATGGTCCGGTGAGGCTTGCATGCTCTCTGTGTGCAGGTTTGGTTCCCAGGTTTGACATTAGATTGATGATTTTTGTCCTTCTATGAGGTATGCTGATCAACATTTATTAATAAATATACATCAATAACCCTCTTGATATAGTGTTCAATATTTCTCCTCTTTAAGAGGCAAATAGCTTCACTGTATTCAGAGACAAGAAACTCTGGATGATATCCAGTGATGCTGTGATAACATCAGATAATGTTTGTGGACATGAAGCCAAAACCAGCAAACTTGTTCAAAGGAAGAAAAAAAAAACAAGAAAACAACATTTAGTTGAAGCTTCCTTTTTCATAAATCCTTCATCAAAAAGAAGAATGGCTTCATGCAAAAGGTCACACATCTTAGAGAAGTATTTAAGTTATAACCTCCCAACTGTCTGGAAACAGAACTGATGGTGATCTTTTTTATGATCTCTTCAGCTCAGGAAGTTGAATTAATTTTCAAGTGTGAAGGAAGTGAGATTATGCAGCTCGTCTGTTCTGCTCGGAAATGCTGAATGATTTCACCGAAAACTGCAGCAGCAGCAGCAGCAGCAAACTCTGACAGCCTCCTCACACGTTTTGGTGGCTCAACCTGCTGCTCTTAAAGATAAACCAGATAGATCTAGCTCAGCTAGATGTGGTTGATGCTGTCCTGCTCATGATGCTGGATGTTCATTTTTTCTCAGGACAGCAGAAACATGGTATATAGAACCTCCTCTGATGGGTCTCTGCGACAGATGCATCCTAATCAGATCCCTCTCAGTGTTTAAGAGCGGCGGCTCTACTCCCTTCTCTCATTGGATGACCTTGGATGAAGCAACTCGACTTCTTCTCGTTTCCTGAAGACGTTTCACCTCTTATCTAAGAGGCCTCTGGTCGATCTCTTGGTGAAAACTTGTCCTGGATTACTGAGCGTCTACGCCAGCGCCTGACCTCACCCGACCCTCTCTAAAGACGAGCCCAGCCTCCCATAGAGGCGGATCTTCAGACATCTTAAATCGTGTGTCTGTGTGTTTGTAGGTGCAGAGCAGATCTTCACAGATCATAAAATGATTTGCAGGTTTAGTTTAGCAGACAGTTGTAAAAATCTTTTTGTGTCTGTGTTTATTATGATAAAAATACAAATGATATTCTAATGACTGAAAGGGTCAACTGGAGTTCAGGGAAATGTAAACATTTACCACATGCAAAGCAACTGTCTAAATCTGTAACTCAAAAGCGACTGTACGACTCGTGTCTTTTTTAGTACTTCTGCGAGACGTCTGCAGACTCAAGATTTTAACAGAGCAGAACCAAACCCGTTTGCATGTCTTAACATTTGTGCAGAAATCTTTATAGATCCCATTAGTTGCAAACTCAAAACAAACAAAATTAAATACATAAAATAAAACATTGCAAGTAAAATGAGTTTCCCTTTATTTTAAATCTCTGAAGATTTGCTCTTCAGAGCAGAAATTCACCAAAGGATCCGTAATTCTGAGTAAAGCACAATAATTATTTAGTTGTTTTACATTTAAATAAAATATTGTTACACTGGGATTGACATGTTGTTCATGCTGCAATGCATTCTGGGTGAAGGATGCACAGTCCTGAAGCAAAACAGCAAAGAGTGACATGGTTTAGCAGCTGATGTAGTTTATCCTTTTTCAGACTAGTTTTTAATGATTCATGATTCCTTTACAGCCTTTCAGTTTGACTTGATCTTTTATGACTGTGTTGGCTTTTAAATTCTGTTTAATCATCTCTCCTGTGTGTAAAATCATGCTGTTGAATTAAAGTCCCTAAAGTTCGATCCTTTGCTCTAAACTCAGTAACCTGCTGCTTCCTGAAGATAAACTCACAGAAAAACGTAAACTCATCAGATCAAAATGTGTTTTATTTCTGGTTGCTTCATGTATTTATAATCTTTCCTCTGTTTATAATCTTGGTTGGAGAACTGGGTCGGCCTGCTATCAGAAGTGCTAGCCTAATCGCTGGGTTCTGTCACAGAACGTACCAGAACTTATCAGCCGCACTCACACCAAACATCTCTGACTCTTCGAGGGCAGAACCGCTGCTTCTCTAAAGTTCCCTCTGAACA
This sequence comes from Jordanella pulchra, assembly GCA_034780135.1. Lineage (NCBI taxonomy): Eukaryota > Metazoa > Chordata > Actinopteri > Cyprinodontiformes > Cyprinodontidae > Jordanella > Jordanella pulchra. The sequence goes on along the minus strand of JAUZNJ010032626.1, from coordinate 9,410 downwards.
AACAGAAGTGAGAAGAAACGCCTCAGTTTTCTTTTTTCTGCTCGCACCACGTCAACCTTCATGCACAGACGAAGGTCTCTTCTGTTTGCTGCTGCTCTGAAGGCACCGATCTGTAATTATCCTTCCTCTTGGTGTTTTTCCCAAACACTCTAATTTAAGTCTGCTCATTTATCACAATCACAGGGATCGAAGCGGGCCTCTTTGTCCCCGCTGAACAGTCACATCCTCAGCTTTAAGCTGTTGTTTGTGTAACGTACACAGTGCCCAGCTGGAGCCCATTCTCTGGACCACAAGTGGGCACCGAGGACGGTGGATGGGGGGGGCTTTTCCTCTCTGTGTGATTATGAGCATGAGAACACCTGTTTCCTTGGACCAACAGGAATCATTTTCCCATCTGTTTAGATCAGTGAATTTTATTCCCCTATTGTTGAAGGCAAAGAACAGGTTTTGTAAAATGGAAATATGAAAAACATAAAAAGAAAGATTCAATCCAGAAATAAACTTTAATGTCCTTATCAAAAATGCACTTCTGTGCTTATTTCATGTGTCCTCACAGGTGGCCACTCAGAATGCCTTTTACCATCTCAGGCATATTTTATCCTTGGAAAATGTAGAAATCCTCACCTATGCTTCTGTATCCTAACGCATTGATAACTGCAACGACCTGCAACATCAAGAAAGGTTTTAGATTTAAAAAACTGCTAAACATGCATATCACCCCGGTGCTGTCATCCCTTCATTGGCTGCGAAGCCTCATCTTTCATTGAAAGCTCTTACTGCTGCGAGTCATCAAGCTAACGGGAGCTAGCATTTTTCTTCTTCTCTAGGGGCATTATGTAGAGCTCCCCCTACAGGTTTGGTTCAGTAGATATCAGCGGCTAATTTTATTTTTCCTTTAACACAACATGTTGAATTTTGGTCCCAAACTCCCCCCGTACCGGGAGAAAGGCGTCTGATGATGGTTGATCCTCTTCATCAGTCCTCCTCCTCCTCAGGGATCTCACGGCAGGCGCCAAACGGATCAGCAGCCAGAAAAGGATTTCTGCTGGCATCTGGGCCCCCGCTGCCGCCGCTATGCGTCACCATGACAACAGTCGTATTTCCAGCCTCACACCTACTGTGTTAGAGGAGCGGTGTCTGTGGGATGGAGGGGGGTGAAAAACGAGCCCCCTACCTTTCATCTCCACCAGGTGTGGGATGTTTGGTACCGGCCCGGTTCAGCCGAGGTCTTCGGGGCCCATTTGTCTTCTATAAGTGGAGATCACATCCCTGAGGGGGAGGGGGCCTGAACACATTAGAGAAACATGGCCGCTCTAACTCAGCTCAGGCAGATTTATGGTACCGAGCTCCCCAGATCCCACTCAACCTGTGTATCCAAACACCCCCCCCCAGCAGCGCTGAGGAATTTACTGACACAATTATCGAGGCCTAGGAGACGATTTAGGATTCCCTGGACAGGCTCTCACCCTGAACTCGTTAAAAACCCCAGAAGAGTCGTTCCCCGCCCGACCCAAACAGCGCCGCAGTCATCTCAGCGCTGGATGTTATTTCACCCTCATGGTTTGGGTGTGACAGGTCCCTGAAGGCATCTCAAACAAAGATCTCCACTTCTCCACGTCTCACAGCAGAGCAGGAGCTCATGACGGCGGCTGACCCTGCTGCTGGAGCGTGGGAAGACAAACCCGGTTCTGAAGGTGATCCGATAAAGGAACCCATCCAATCTAATCTGATCTTTGGACTTTGACTAGACTGGTGCTGCACCTTATTCAGTGTTGTTCTGTCTTTTATTTAGCCGTTCTGCTGTAGATCCTCTGCTGCGTTTGGATCACGGTTCTGTTGATGACCCAGTTTCTGTTAGAAACACTCTAGGATACATCATCCCTCCTTCAAACACGGTTCTGTCCATCATGGTCCAACATCTCTGCTGTTTGAGTCTCGTTCTTAATCCAGGTTGAGTTTTATAACCCATGTCTTGCCGCCATCTTGGTTCTGGAGAGGAGACTCTTTCTCCTTCAACCCGATCAGCCGGTCCGGTTCAGGGTCGTGACCTTTAACTGCTCAGTCAAAGGAACTTGATACGAGCCAAAGCAACTGCAGTTATTTTTTATGATATAAAATGTCAATAATTTTGACCAACTTTAAATATATCTGGAAGTTCAATCATAAAATACAAGAAGTTTGATATAAATTGATGAAATAACAGATGAATTAAAAGGACTGCATGCCTGAAAACGTTTTATACTGATCTGCATGATGTTGGTTCATGTGGTTAAAATATAATAATGTTTATTTGATGATAATAAAAATAACAAAGAGGCAAATTAGATATTTTAGATCATTATAGTTTTGCACACTGACAGCATTGAACTTGCTTTTAAATTAGTATGAAACTGAAAAATATAGCTTTTCAAGCCATTGAATACAAATAAAATATACTTTGCAATCATCAGGACTGTATCAATCCCAGTATTTCTGTGTGAATAAACAAGAAACGATGGAAGTGAATTCAGCATAACGCCGAGCGTGAAGAGCAGCAGCTGTCAGTCAGACGATGCTTCTTCAGATCTAATGTAAAATCTTTGTTCTGCAAAAATCAGCAAATCAGTGGCTCTGCTGAACACCCGCCCACATTACAGCTCCTCAGCCAATCAGAGTCAGGTATGCTTCTGTCTCAGCTCTGCAGCTAAAATCTCTGCCCACAGCAGAGAGACTATACTCTCTGATTGATGGGGGTAAAGTAACTGCAAGTTACATAATGGAAGTAACTAGATTACTTTATCTGGTGCAAAACTATAGAAGTTACTGACATCTTTACTCCCTGATGCACAGCGACGGCTGCTTGTCTAAGGTCATTGCTGATGTCTTACCGCCCTGTTATTGTGTTGTTCCAGAGCTGCAAGCAAAAAGCTGAAGCTGTAAAGAAAAAGAAGAAGTTGCCAAAATTAAAAGTCTTAAGGGAACAAACGTCCTGCAAAGTTTGAGTTTAGGACTTTATCTTAATCCCTTAAGTTTTGCTCCTAAGTTGGAATCCTGTGTTATTTTAACTTGGAATCAGGAATTTGTCCAGTTTCTGTTAAAATAGTGGAGACTCGTGAATAAACTATAGCTAAAAAAGATCATACTTGTTATTTAAGTGTCTATTTTTGGTGGAAATTTATCACCTGCTCTTTTTTTTTGTTTCAGGGACAGAAACAGTTCCGGTTTGAACCTCTGACCTTTGCTCTAAACTGTCCTTGATTTCTGATAATTTGGCACAAAATAAGAAGCTTTATTGTTTGTACAGAAAGTAAAACATTATTTTGTTTGACAGAATCTCATCCGTTTGTATTGTTAAAATCCAACATTTTAGGCAGACTGAGTCTCCAAATCTAGCAGCTCATTTTCCTGCATTTCTAAACAAAAACAAAAGTCAGCAAAGTTTCACCTGTTGAAACAACCAACAAATTCAGGGTATGAATACTAACAATTCACTCAGTAATGCTAAATATTACCTCCACTGACTTCTGAACGGGCTTCAATTATTCTTCCTGATTTTAACTCAAGTTTTTCACATTTATACAGGAAATAGTTTTAAAATGAAGTCGTTTTTTTACAGTGTACTTTTCCTCTCACATCTTTTTCTTTAGGCCAAAGGTTTTTAGTTAAACTAAAGACTGAATCGGTTGAGTGTTTTTTCCCACTAGGGATCTGAGTTGCTGGAATATTCCAGAGTTTGAATGAATCACTATATTCCCAAAGAACCCAACTCTCTCTAGTTTTTTAATGATTTTCATCCAAGTCTGATACTTTATTTTTAAACGTCCTTCCTTCTTCCAACCGAAGGTCCTGTTTCAGACAGAACAGCCGTCCGACTCCACGTAGTCAGCAGATGATCCTCTCTTCTCTACTCAGAGATTAATCAGGAAACTAAACTCAGCATCTAATCAACTCTAAGTTTAGGATGAGGACAGAAGAGGCAGCGCTGCTACAGAGCAGGTTGCTTCAGAGTTATTTGCTTCTAATGTTTAGCTTCAACACTGCAAATGAGATCTGCTGTTAAACTGGATAAATGGTTCCTTTTGATTTTGAAATTGATTACAATTGATTAAAATTTACCACATGATTAGTTTAACCATAACAGCCACCTGCTCAGATTATTTTCTATCCTCCTGACAGACTGATGGTGCTCCTGACGGCAGCTGAAGTCCTGTGGGATAAGGTGAGGGTTGGTTGCAGGGGTTCTTCAGGCCCGGCTCGCTATCATTCGTCTGGGTTCGCATTCAAAGAACCAAACTGGCACAAAGCGGAGCTGTTTGCAGGGATCAGTGTGTCGCTGGAATTTTAAAAGCCCTCCATTATCCTGCAGCAGCCGGTGACAGGATGATGAACAGTCGGCCGATGAAGGTGTGCCCAGCAACCGGCGCTGAATGAACCAGAGCCTGGAGACGCCTGGGCGTCCAGCTCATTCACTGCCTGCATGTCCAACACAATCAGCCCTGTTTTCTGCCGCCTCTGGATCAGTTATATTGCGCCCGGTGGACGGCGGACTCAAGCGGCCTTTAGCTGCTCACAAGGAGGCTTTCAGGTCCCTGAAATACGGCTGTAACCATCAGAGCTTAATGAAGGCCCTAATGGCGGAGGGTCGGCCAGCCTGGAGCCGCGGCGGAGCTGAAACGTGATGAAGCGACGGTCGTCTGGTGTTTGTTTATTAGCGCTATAAAACTTAGCTGTAAGTTGACAAGTTGAGACAATCTTTAAAGGTCCAGAACCACCCAACAGAACACAGAGATACTGATTCTTTTCAGTGATTCGGTTTTAGATCTGGAGTGAAACTTACTTTTTTCTCCATGCAAAGTTCAAGCAGTAGTTTATGGGATGTCCTGCCATCAGGCTAAATCTGCTGGGAGGCTTTGGAGCTGCTGAGACGTTCAGATGGTTTGGAGATGACCTGATGACCCTTGTAGCAGCTGCTGTTGTCTTCCCTCACTGACGCGCCGTTAACAGACACACCTGTATGCTTTGGACTGGAGTTAAACTACAGGGATTGTCTGCTCTGTCTCAGCTGTCTGACTCTCTTCTATCCGGACAACTGGTCTCATTTAAAGTTTATCTGATGGAAAACTTGCTTTATGTTCCACCATCACACATAACTTCTGTCCAAACCATTTCTTAAGGTTCAATGTGTTCATAGAGACTCAATGGGACAGGCAGGAAGTAGAGTCTGTTCCAGCTGCTGGTCCTTGGAGGTACGAACACCTACAGGCTGAAGGTATGAACCATTCCTCTTAATAAAACAATAGTCTGCTGGCATATAGAACATTCCTGCTTAAAAAACTTTGACTAGACCATTCTTACATCTGAATCTTCTTTGATCTAAACCAGTCATTCCCAAACTTCTCAGCCTGTGACCCCAAACATAACAAGACAACAGAGCAGTAATTGAAATTACATTATATAATTCATCATTTCAAATTTACTTTTATATTTTACAGTTTAAGGTAATTCAATTCATTTCAATTCAGTTTATTTCTATAGAGCCAATTCACAACTCGTCATCTCAAGGCTCGTTATAGACGGGTGGGACCCCACCTTGTTCAATGTGACGAATATGAACCGAGCTTAACATGTTTTTAACTCTACAACAGAACAGCGGTTAGCCTGAAGAGGCTTTGCTAATGTTACTAGCAACAGCCAAGAAGAAGGTAGTGGTTTCAAAAGGCAGGATTTACTGAAAATTAGCCAATCAGAGCTTGCAGTTTACTTTCTCTGGTTCCACCTTTAAAGTGACAAATGTTTGCATGAGCAGAACCGGGTCCACAGGAGAGTCTGGTTGGGTGGAAGCTCACCACCAGCCAGAGAAGGAGCATAACCTGTGTGTGTTTTAATAAAGACTGCTCCTATTTATTACACGTATGGACTTTTTATGACTTCATGGAAGGACCATCATCTGGCAGCTCGGAGCAGAGGTGTCACTTCTCCACTTTGACAAGAATGATTCAAAAGCAACAAGCTGAGACGTGTTTCTGTATTTTTATTCTCCAAATATCTGCGGCATCTCAGCATCTCCTTTCCTCTAATCACCCAATATCCCCACCGCTGTTTCTCCTTCTCCCCGGTCCGTGCCAAAGGTTTGTGGTCCAGCTCGGTGGATCCAGCAGGTTTGGACGCGGCTGCTTTCTATCCGGGCTCTGAAACAAAGCCTGGAGGAGAAAACATGGTGGGGTTTGGCTCTGCTCTGCTGCTTATTTATGGACAGGATCCATCCATCCATTCATCCGTCCATTCTTTGTGCTCTGCAGGCGGGGGCGATGCGGGTGGGAATTCTGGGAATTGAGGGATCAGAGAGAGGTAGCAACCCGACTGCGGAGAGCCTCTGGCTGCTGCAGAGCTCAGAACTGAGGGAAAACAAACCGACTGGAAGAGGGAGACGTGACCTTTGTTTCATTCAGCCGTCTTTTTACTCAGATTTCCTCAGCTTCTTCTGAGGGAACTTTAAGGTGGCTTTCATGATCTCCTGTATCCTCATGTTTTAAGGGACGGGCTTCCTTCACACCAAACGCAGGAGGAGCAGCAGTCGGCGGCTGGGTGGAAGCCATCCCTTCTTTCTGCCTCTGAATAGCTGCACTGTGGGCAGCTTGTTAATGAACTCATAGCAGGGTGTAGTCTGACCTCCAAATCTAATTTTGGGTCTGGAAGACGGGCTGTGATGGCTCTGATTGGGACGGGGCCTGTGCCCAGAGTCTGGTGGGCAAATGAGCCGTGGCGGGGTGTCGGTTTGGGTGGGGAGATGTAGCGAGGCGTGGGGAGAGGAAGGATGACCAGGGTCCCTGAACGCTGCGTGCAAACAGATGACAGAGTTCGGGACCTGTGCTCCACCTGAGGGCCGTGCTGATGGTTGGAGCTCTGGTGGTCAGATGTTTGAGGTCAGCAGCGGTGCTGGTGGAGAAGCCAGAGATTGTTTGCATGCATTGATGAATCTGGTGGTAAACCTGGACTGCTGGACCTCCTCTGTGTCTACATAACCTGAAGGCCTCGGTTCAAACTCCTGCTTTCTCAAACACATCGATGTTCAGCCAAACGTGTGGTCAGGAGACCGATCCAGATTCTGCTCTCAGCCATCCGGAGTGGTTTGGTCTCCTTCCTCCTCTTCTTCCACCTCCTTTTGCTCCCCCTTACCCACACAGGACAGCTAACATCTTCTAACACCAAAAGATTTAGCAGAACTTTGCCCTAAAACACTAAATGTTGGTGCAGAATAAACATCTCACCGTGGAGAACGGCCTGAAATCTGTTGGTTTTAGGTCAAAATATGAGGATAACTTTACTGGAAGGATAAAAGGTTCAAACTGGTCCTTTGGAGATGATGAATTAGGTTGGTTTTACAGAATATGAGCAACAGATGCCCGAAGACTCAAATATGGATCTTTGTAACTGAATCCTTGAGTCTAAGCTACATCTGGTCTAAAAGTAAGGACTCCTGTTTTATAAGAGAGGAAGCCAGGAAGAATGAAAGCTTCAGGAGCTGACATGAAGAGAACCAAGGACAGTAAGCTGGGAGGAGAAATTATGGAGAAGAATCGAGGGCTGGGGCAGAACCAAGTGTTTGGTTCTTGCATTCGGTTCCACATCCTCAATGCTGAGCAACTTTTAAATGAAAGGTTTCCGAGCTGAACCATTTCTGCCTCCATCCTCGGTCTCCTTCCTGCTCTCAGTATCTCTGGAGTTTTTTCCTCTAACCTGCTCAGACTGAAGCCGGTTCATCGTTATTAAACCCAGAACCCTCAGAACAGATGGAAAGTCCATCACTGGAAGAAAGCGTACCGGTTCTGGTGTTTGTATCTGAGCTCCGGCTCTGAGGTGAAAAATGTTGCTTCTGTAAATCATTTCATATTCCTGAACAGAACCACCTGAGCTGCTCATGTTTGCTCCCAGAAAATCTTCCTGCTTAAAAAAAGAAAAATCTTGGAAACGGTTTGAACTCCTGTTTATTCGCTTGTTTTCTTCAGGGATGAAAAAGTTATTTTCTACATAAAAGGGCAGCGAGGAGCAACAGAAGCTCCTGACCTTCTGGGTCTTTTTGGGATTCAGACATTTTGCAGGAGTTATGGATTTCCCCCTGGAGCTACTTCCAGCAGAGCCGGTCGGCGGGAATGAAAACAGGGCGGGAAGGCAGGCCGCTGCGGGGTATCCAGTGTTGACCCGATGTTACCCGTCTGCACGGAGCCGCCCTGCAGCAGAGCGGGTCTGATCCACTTCACCTAAACCGCATTGGTTCTGGTTCTGCACGCTCGCCGTGAGGAGATGTTTGTTCACGGGTTCAGGTCACGCTAATGAAGCCTCCAGAGGACTGGAATATGTTGAAATGTTGTTTTTTAAATACTAAGCTCCACATTTAATGCAGAGAGACTCTTACTCTAACATGGAAACAGCAAAGCAGAGATGAAAACATTGTTGTTTCCTGAAGTCCAAACCCAGGTGTCTGTAGCCTGAAACGCTGCCTGTAGATGATTCACGCAGAGTCAGAGGAGCTCATCTAACAGGAGGGAATTTCCCACGAGTTTTGCTTTTAATGTACATTTTATTTCCTCTAAGATACGTCTGCATTTCAGTGTGAAGGAGTAAAACAAAACCGTCCTTCTTCATTAAAAGTCAAACACTGGATTATCTTTATATCCAAACACAAAATCTGAATCACAAATTATTAAAGAACAACAAATCCCTTTCAAGTGATTTGATTTTAGCATCAGATCTTATCAGCAAACAAAAACATCTTCAGGAGCTTCTTTGTCCAAAGAACAGTGAAGGTCGTTAACAGGAAGAACGAAGGCGCTGAACATAGAGTTCATCACATGTATCATACCTTTGAATATGTTTGATTGTTTAATGGTTTCCTTTTGTATTTTATATATTATGATACAGTATGAAATGTGTTGTATTTGGAATGACTGTTTTATGGACGATGTGTGTTTTTAGTGAAACTAAAGACAAATTTCAACACTGGAGGAACTAAAGTTTTCTTAATCTTAATTTATATTAGTGATTTAAAATCTTTTAAATCAGTTCAATTCAGGTTATTTGTGTAGCGCTAATTAATAACACATTTAATATTAGGTCAGTTTAGAGCAACAGTTTAATCAAATCATCCAGTTGGATTAAAGGTTCAAAGTTTTCTATCAAAGGAAAATCCTCTGATTGCATCCAGTCACTGACTTTGCAGGATTCTCTCTTCCTGGATGAACAACTACACATTAGATATTTGCTTGCATTGTGCTGTTAACTCTACAGCAATCCATGAAACACTGCGCATGTAGCGACAGTGGAGAGGAAAAACTCCCTTTAACAGGAAGAAACCTGCATCAGAACCAGGCTCAGTGTGAGCGGCCATCTGCTGAGGAAGACTGGGGTTCAAGGAGACAGAAGCAGAGATAGAA
>JAUZNJ010032625.1:0-13590 GCA_034780135.1 Jordanella pulchra | reverse complement strand
TAAAACCTTTGTGGAACAAACATGCTTTAACTTATTCAGTCCAAACTTGCTGGAGTTCTAGTAAAGATGTGGTTCTTCAAAGTCTAAGGCTTCATCCAGAGTTTCAAATGGGTTTTCATGAAATTTTTGCAGTGTTTATTTTGGAAAAAAATCTGGCGAGGGTAAGAAAAATTCATTTTTTCTTTGTTTAATCACCTATAAATCAGACTTGGTGACATTTGCAAGAGTGGTTACTCCAAAAAAATATTCCTTAATACCTTTCTGTCATACAAATACAAACATTTGTATTTCCGATTTATAGTTTAGGAGCTGTACTTGCTTTAATTCACATATGTAATTTCAGGCGGAAATTGCTCCTAAAACCCTCTGGGCTTAAGCAAACCAATTTGCAGCAACTCCAAGTTCTAGTCCATCCTCCCCAGAGCCTCTGATCACATCATCAAGGAAAAATAAAATCTACGTTCCGAACACAAAAAGGGACACAGCATCAGGGTGAGAACCAACATATTAACCAACCTGTCTCAATATAATGCTTGTATTTGGAACATAGAGACTAAGAACAGCATTGCTATCACTAGTATCGTTATTAATAAGGATGTTTATTCATCAACTTAGCAGCAACATCTGAAAGCCTGAGCAGCTTTAGCTTCTGCTTTAGTGAACATGAACGTTCATACTGTGGTCTGAGGGCTGTTGGAGTCTTATCCTTGTTGGAATCAAATATGTTTTGTGCTTTTTCACTCTGGATCTCGGACATTTCTTTCTGTTATTTCCAAAAATCGCTAGAAGGTTCTAACTGGCTAACTGACATGCACAGTATCGTATCTCCATTGTTATTGTAGATATACACAAAGGGCTTTATTTAGTAACAAGCAGAGCAAAAACAAAGAAAACATAGAGCACAAGAAATAACAACTGATACGCAAGCAGGACATAGAAATCTTTAGAAAAACTTTGAATGCAGCCAGAGTGAGTTAATGGCATGAATTAAAAAAAGTGAAGTAATATAATCTATATCTAAACTCTATTTAACTCTATTCTATGCTACTCTATGTAACTCTATTATATTTAACTGTTTTCTATTCTATTCTGTTTAATTCTGTTCTATTCTATTCTGTTTTATTCTATTTATTTCTGTTCTATTCTGTTTAATTCTGTTCTATTTAATTCTGTTCTATTCTGTTTAATTCTGTTCTATTCTATTTAATTCTGTTCTATTCTATTTAATTCTGTTCTATTCTGATTAATTCTGTTCTATTCTATTTAATTCTGTTCTATTTAATTCTATTCTATGTATCCCTTTTCATCCCTTAATAGCTCATCTGTTTCCTTGTGTTTCTGTTTTGCCACTTTGCTTTACTTTGTTGGGTTTATTTTATTCTGAAATGTCCAGGGACCCTTTCCTGTCTGGCGTCTGACTTCCTGGGGTTTCAGACAAACTTCCTTGAAATTAGGGCTGAAGGATTTTGCCAAAAAGCTTGATTTCATCCAATATTGCACCAATCACACGGATATAGAGTTTTCATATCAGACTTATTGTTTTTATGACCTTTAAAGCTTTCTACTCCAGAGTCTATTGGTGCAGGACTTTATTGATACTGCCTGTAGTTGCTCACCTCTACTTAGGACTGAAGCAATCACAGTAATCGTGATTAATCAAAGTATTGAAATAATCGTCATTTGATAATCGACTAATCGTTAACTTTACCTGAGAGCTGACACTTATACAATAATTATATATATATATATATATATACATATATAAAGATTGTTTTTTTCAGAAACCTTTTGCTATCTGATTATTAATTGCTTTATCGAAAAAATAAATGACAGATGAATCGATTAGTCAAATAATCATGAGTTGCAACCCTACTTCTACTCTCATCCACGGATTTCACACTAGCTCCTTTCTGTGTGGTTTCAAGCCCACTTAAGGCCTTTTACTGCCAACTAGAGGGCTGAGGTGAGAATGTCCAGGTCTTAGTCCAGTTTTACGTAATAAATTGAGTGGCTCTGCCATTGGAAGATATGCTTTTTAATTGAACTGTAAATACATTAATTTCCCCGCCCAATGTAGGATCACTTTGTTGATCCGCACAGCCTTAGTAGCCGTACCTCCACTGCACCGTTGCTGATGGGAGAGCACACATTGGTTCGTCCACACTGCAGCTGCAGCGTATCCAGAGTGAGCCAGGTTTTTGTCAAACAAGAGAGCAATTCCGTTTTTTAAGACCTCTGAGGCTTCCTCTGCAGAGTTTATGAGGTTGATTTAAAACTAACAAGGTGATTTATTGAAGCACTTGGTTGGATTTTATTTAAAGAGAAATGGGGCCAAAACATATGCACACCACACTTTTCATGAACATAGTTAGATGGCTGAGCTAAGTGCTGCAGTTGGAGACATGCCAACAATAATTCCTTATCAGCTCCAGGAGATAACCGTCATGCAGTTGTCTCAAGGTAAACGTTCATCTCAGAAGAGCCAAGACCAACATCAGATTTATTGTGGACTTCCTCCAATCATAAACAGTAACATTTATAAAGCACCACTATTATTTGGATAAATATCCATTTACAGGTTGGTCTATCTTTAATAGCAGCAACTAATGATGACTTATTGCAGCTTATAAACTAGTTAGTTATAACATTACGATCACTGACAGGTGAACAGAATAACACACACTTTTTAATGCCACCTTTTGGTGAGTAGGATATTTTAGCCAGCAAGTGCACATTTGATCTAAATGTGTTAGAAGCAGGAAAAAGGACAAGAGTGCAGATAAAAGCATGTCTGATGGGCCCAGATTACCGGATGACTCAGAACATCTTCCAAACTACTCCTTTTGTGAGAAGTCTCACAGTTGAAACCAGTTAATATCTCAGCAACATTAGGTAACAGCATCATCATCATTTAGTATAAATCCCGTTTAGTTGGTGCTGCAGGCTGAAGCCACCAGCTGTCCAAAGTGAACTCCTAATGTCTGACACCGACCCCAGAAATGTCCTAGTAGCTAATGCTGTTTAGAGTTTCACTGCTATTTATACAAAAGCTGATTATTGTTTATGTGGGAGATGAGGGCTGGAGGCAGAACGCCACTTCTGTGTGAACTTCCTGTGTGACAGATGTACTGAAACCAGAACAATTCAAGCATTTGGATGAAAGAACTGGAAATCGAACACTTTTCATTTTGCTTTGTTCTTAGTCCTGGCAGTTATAAAATAACATTAGTAAAAACGTAGAGTTTTTGGTATGTTTTTTAGGGGGAGCGACGGGTTTGTCCAAAAAAAGTATGTTTAGTAAACTTATGAAAATGTATAAAATTGTAAACAACCCCTAAATGTTGGCTTAAAAAAGTAAAAGGAAATGAAAAAGAAAAATATGTTCATGTTTATTTTATATGAATCAAACTTTACTTCCAAGAATGTTTAAGACAGAAAGATTACCTTATAATATTGATGGTGTTTAAAAGGTTAAACTCGGTCCCTGTTTTAGAGGATTTCGGATTTGTTGCTTTAAGACGGTCGAAGTCAGTGTTGATGCTCTGCTGAAAACCTCTACAGGTATCTGATACAAGCAAGATATTAACTCTTAACATTTTCACAGAACATCTCGTTTACATTATTCAGAGAACAAACTTGCTCACATCTGCTTTTCAATCTTTTTTCCACTCCGAAGATAAATTGCCGATGTATAATATTGCTTGTCGTGCCGCTGTCCCAAACAGATGTTGGTAAGTTAATGGCTGCAGGGCAAACTGTCACAGCAGCAGGCATCTGCATCCATTTATGTTAATGTGAGAGCAAAGTACAGCGCTCATGTGAGCAGCGAAGCATTCGACACGATGACATGCGAAGAAAAATAAAGTCACATATCATTTGAATGTATAAATAATCTTTGGCTGCAGAGTTGTGAAAGAACTGCAGGAGGTCTGGGAAGATGAAAGGACAGAGGAAACAGCCGGAGACCTTTCTGCTGTTTCTAAGTGTCGGGTCTTTGCCTTCCAAGCTGAAAATTTTGCTCACAGTTTCTCAAATGAATATTTCAGTGTTTGGGAATAATCTGCCTCCAAGTGGTCGATCACAATGTAACACGTTCTGACATTTTAACCTTCACTGCCTTGCAAAAGTTTTCATAACCTTGAAACTTTTCACATTTTGTCAGGTTACAACCTCAAAGTTTAGCGATTCTCTTCACTTCTTGTGGTAAACAAAACACAAAGCAGCATTTTCATTCATCATGTCTGATTGTTATCACAAGGGCAGGTCTTTTGGGCGTGCACAGGTCATCACTATTGGAAATAACAGGTCAGTTTTCTAGCCTTCATTGTGATGCTTCTGCAAGCTTTATACTTCAGTCCTTTTCATTATGACTCAGGCTTAGTTAGACTGGATGGAAAACATCAACGTTCAAATATTGCCTTTAGGTTTTAGACTCTACCAGGAATTTTTCTGAAGTCTTTTATATCCCAGCGTCTCCAGAGTATGATTCTGCCACCACCGTGTGTCACAGTGGGAGGTGTTTCTAAAGTGACACCCAGTGTTAGTTTCCAACAACAAAACATATTGGATGTGGGTGAAAAAGTTAACTTATGGTCAACTTATGGTTACCAGAGCACCCTCTAAACATCTGCTGCGTCAACCACATCACCGTCAGATCGGAAAACAGCAATGGCTCTCTGCCAACAATGGCCAGAATCTATAATATTATTATTATTATATATTTATACTTTTTATTTTTATTAAGCTTTTCGTTCATTAATGGCGTCATACAAAGCTTTTACAACAATCACAAAAAAAACTGTATGTATGGAAATGCAATAAAGAAAAGCTCAAATTAAATGGACCAATTGGGTATATTTGCTTTATTTATGTGTCTCAGAGTAATGGGGGTTGAATTGAAAACATTTGAGTCTCACATTCCTATAATAAAAATAAAACCTGTGAAGTTTGTGATAAGTAAATAATCATAAAACAGGCTTAAGTTAGAAGCAACTGGACTTTAGCTCAGTTTTTATATGAAGACGTTACGACTCCTTTCCAGGAGTCTTTGTCCATTTTAATGAGAAAAGAAACGTACAGCATAAACTTCAGTAACAGTTTCTGGACAGAGTCAGAAATGAATGTAATTAACATTTACAAAGACAACATTTACTTTATGCCCATACATAATGCTGGCTTTTGTATCCTCATATAAAACATAGATCAAAAGCAACATTGTTGTATTTCAGCTGGAAGTAGTTTTCTTTTAAGGTAAAATTGGGTTAATTTACGTCAAGATATTAAAAAGTTATGTTCTTTCCACGGCACTGTCAAAGCACAGAGGTCCACTCCAGTTATGTTTGTTTGAAGATTTAAAGTGTTTTGTGTGTATATATGAACTGTGAGTCTTTGGATCACTACAAGTAGATCAATCATGTTTAATTTTTCCAGAAATATGACTTGAACCAATGTGTCTTCTTCGTTTGACTGACCAAGACCAATTTTAAAACAGGTTCATTGCTCTTTTTCATCTTTAACGTCCCACTAAATAAATGTAATACATTAAAAGAAAGATACTTTGGACACAGTAGATTCATGGTAACAGTTTTTAATTAAACTGTAATTAAGAAATGTGGACCCCGTATTGTTCTAATGATTAATCATCAGTGGAAAACAAATGGCACACAGATCAGAGTGCAGCTGCTCGGCTCTGACCTTCAGCTCTCCTCTGTCTTCCACTCTCTGGATTTTAGTAGCCGAGTTTCCAGTTGGATGAACAGATTAGTGACTCACCATGAGGGCCAGCATGTCTCAGGCAAAGCCCCACAGTATCTTAACTCGCTTCATTTCAGCCTGGCACATGATCAAAAAGGACCCAACCTATGAGATGCTTTTTTTTTTTTTTTTTTGCCCACTTATTTATTCAACTGTAGTTAAATCCTAAACTCAACCCTGAAATTTCTAATTATAAGTCATTTACCTGACCCATAATTTTTAACCTGCCAAGTTTTAAGAGGTTTAAGAGCTTGTGTACTTGAGAAGTACATAAAGCAGGAAAACTAATCCTCGTCAGAATGTGAAGCGACCTCTGGGTCAGCGTTGTTTGACGAGGGATGGATTTGTCAATAATTAACTGCTGATGGCTGCAGCCGTCAGCAGGGCTGTTCTGGACTCAGAACATCATAATCAGAGTCAGAAAGTACTCATCAATTTCACTGAATTGGCTGTTCTGTCAAAGTCACAAAAGAGATATTTTCCTCCGATATTATAAAGCTAAATGCTGCAGTTCAGGGTTTGGACAGTTTCAGACAGATTCAGGAATTAAAGGAAGTAAAGTTATATTCATGTCCTGAACGTTGGACATGTAGATGGATGCCTGGTTTTAAAAGGAAATGGCAGAAATTAGCTCATTTCTGTCATCTGGTTTTTAAAGAAGTGAGAGAAACTGTGGACTTTTTAGGAGACAGCCATGTTACATTTAACCTTTGAACTTTAACGAAAAACGTCAACTATGATTAAAGCACTAAGACTGAGATATTCACTGGTCAATAATAATCCACTATTTTGATGCATTTATTCGGACATTTATTAATTATCTAAATTCTTTATCAGAAGAATTATTTATTAAGCTATTCATTATTATTTTGATTTATTCCTAATGATGTCAGGATTGGTCCAGCTGTTGTGGTAAATTAAACATATTTCCTGCAAGCATCAGATCCATCTGGTGCTGATAGGAAAACGCCTCTTCAGTTAAAAAGATGAAATTCATTTAGCTTTCATAGACAAGTTTACAATGAGGAAACTATTGCTCTTCACAAACAGGTAGATTAAAGTTTACCATCGAGCACATTGACCAGTACCACTGAAATAACTGCATCTGGATGGATGTGAGACAATCTGACTAATTTTATACAGGAAACAGAGGACAGGTTTAGCATAAACCAGAGAAACAAAACAACCCAACATGAACAACAAAGCATGGAAATGGGAGGCTCGTTATTTGGGAGCTTTTCTGCAGCAGAGACTGAATGACTCACTATCCCTGGATTCACTGTAACATAAAGAGGAAACCAAATTAAAAAGGCAGTTAAAGCTGCAGCAGATCTGGACCCTGCAACATGATCCCAAAACATATCAGTAAATCCAACAAGGAACAGATGGGTTTAAAAAGAATTGAATATTGATTAGATTTTCAAAAGACTCCTTTAGCTCTGCAGAAACTTCATAAAATGTTGAAATTAAAGTTTCTTCCAAGTTAAACTCAGGAAACACCAGACATACTTCTATCACATTTTAAATAACTGGCCTTTGAAGATCTTCTTCTTATTTCAGTCTGACTTATTGAAAAGCAGCAGAAATGTTTTTAATGACAGGGAAATGGATAAACAAAAGAATAGAAGGATAAACTGAGGAACATCCCAGTTGCTACGTTTGATGAATTTTTAATTGACTGAGTTATCATTTATAGTCTGGGGAAACTGATGTATTAATGTATTTGTCTTCCTCTGTGTGGCAGACATCATCCAGCAGCACAGGGTGGTGACCTTTTCACACAAAGGTTTTATTAACTCCTGAACTTGTCAGGATGACTTGAAGTTTCCCACCCAGTTTCAGCCAAGAGCTTAACATGCAAATGTTGTTCTTAAAGGTTCAACAGCATTAAATAAATCTCCTTGGCTACTTTATAAAATGTATTCTGAGGAGAGGAGAGTCACGACGGCTGAGAAAATGTGGTTGCAGGAGGTTTGGAGGAGGGCAGCTGAGATTGTGTGTCTATGCTTGTATGTGAGGGAAAGTGTGCGGTTTTTGGCCTTTCTCCAGTTTACTTCACTCTCAGCGTGTGTATTTTATAAATAGTACAGACCTAGTTTTATACTGTTTTTTGTACATCTTAGAATAAAAAAAAAATCTTCACATTACCAAAAAAAAAACAGCCAAACAGTTTATTAATAGTTGAGGTTTCAAACAAATCGTTTGTCTCAGAATCAAACAGCCCAGTTCTGCCAATAAAATAGTTTTACAGAACCTGCCAGAAGCAGGAGAACCGGCTTAATCTGTTCAATATTTTTTGACATGGTGCCATTCAAAGGAACCCAGACATTTTTATATTTTACTTTTTTGTGGCAGTAAAATACATTTTATTGGCATTCCAAGCTTTAGATCAAACTCAACTTCCAGATGTTTTTTCTTACTTATTTTAGGATGAGGATATTAACTAACATTTTCTAAACACTGTATTATATTTCCACTTAAACAGTATTTCAACAAACATCTTAAGAACAGAGCTAGAGGGTTTAAACCTGGACTTTTTCTACATCTTTACCATACGAACGTCACTGTTTGCTTGTAAACATGCTCTATCTATTGTTTTTAGTATGTTTATGGTTAAAAAAGCCCGAAGGAAACCTTGTCAGCCAAAGTGGAACTGAGCCTCGAGGCTTTAATCCACACAGTTTTACATATTAATCGGATGTATTATTATGGGATATTTTAAAAATAATAATGTTTAAAAATACACATTTTACTTTGATAAAAAAACAATTTTTTAAAAATATTTTGGATATTTTAGTTCTTATTTTTCTAAGGCCCCCTCGCGCTCCCTAATGACCCTCCAGGGGGCTGCAGCCCCCACTTTGAAAACCACTTTGTCAAAACAGGACAAAGGTAAATGAAAGGCAGTTTTAAATATGTTTTTTTTACAGTTATGTAATTTTTCTTTTATTAATGCTCTTCAGTCAGTTTAGGTGCATGTTTACGTTTTGGCGCGTTTGCAGTTATGTTACAGAACATTTTTCAGTGTTTCAGATACTGTATGGACTAAGCTCTGTGACTCTGGATGTTGCTAAATGTTTTAAAACCTTTTTACATCGGTCTTCTTCATCTGTTGGTCTTCCTGGTGACTCTAAAGGAGGGGTCTCCAACCTTGGTCGTCAAGAGCTCCGGTCCTGCAGATTTTAGCTGCATCCCAGCTTTAACACAGCCTGATTCAAGTGACTGAATTGCCTCTTCCTCATGCCGTCAATGTTTGGCAAATGCCTGGCAGTGATCCATTCAGTTGATTCAGGAACCTCTAAAGGGAGTCGTCTTTATCCTGTGATTAATAACTGATATATTATTAGGGATTGTTTTGTTTCTTATATCAAGGAATCCCATTAAAAGGCGTGTGAGCTCCAAAGCATGAAGTGCAATTTAGTGGTTTGATAACCATGGATAATTTTTCATTTGCCTCATAGTTATCTATTACCTGTGTTATTCTATCACATGAAGTCGCACAAAATAAAAAATATAAAAGAAACAGTGAGCAAAGATGTGAAAAAGTCCAAATCTCCGCTCAGAGTCAACAGAACCGAGGCTCCTCCACCATCGCATCTCTGAGTGAAGCTAATTAGTTTGAAAATTGTGAACAGGTGGCAGAAATATAAAAATAACATAGAAAATGTGAGAAAAAGCTTCTAAATTTGGAAAAACTTGACCCTTTAGAGATTAGAACATGGTGTTATTAAAAGATAACAGACTTTCCACAGTCAGTGCTCAGAAAATGCGTGTATAAGCTACAGCACAAACGCACTCAAACCGACACGGTTGTTATTAATATCTAGATGTGCTTCCCCTCCAGAGAAAAGCCTGCTCAGCATGTGTGTGGCATTTTATGACAACTGAAAGACAAAAGAAAAAAGCCTCAATCATCTGCACCTAACCATCTGTATCCAGCACCATCCTTCTGTCTGGGGTGAAAACTAAGTGTAAATGTCGGCACAGGTTGAAATGCTGACTACACCTGTGTGTAAGCACACCCCTCTCTCTCTCTCTCCCATCAACAATTTATGCACGGAAGAGCCCAGTCTTTCTGATCAGCCTGTTTGGGGACTATTAGTTATGACAACACGAAAAACTACAAATAAATGAACGGAAAAGGAGAAGAATTCAGGGAGCTGCTTTCACAGAGGCCACACAGAAGCATCTGTGCGCCCTGCACACAAACGCATTCATGCATGTCCATATGTAGATCTGTCCCTGCGTTCCAGTGCAATTCCCATCGAGCGTGAACGTTCACAAATGACGGACGGCTTGCACATTTAAGGAAAAAAATAACAAAAAGGCAGAGAAGTCTGCTAACGTGCACTGCAAACGTCTTCGTGCTAGATACAGTGGAAGAGGGGCTGGCATGCAGGAGGCGGTGAGAGGGAAAGGAGTGAGCATGTGCCTCTCCAGACTCCCTGATAGTAATTTAGCAGACTGCAGCACTGCAGAGAGCTGTGGAGTTAAGAGTGGGAGGAGGCGGTGGTGGTTTAGGAAGGGGGGGCAGTTGTCACACTGGAACAATGACGTCCTGCACTGCCCAGAAACAAACAAATTAAAGCGGATTTCATAGGACACAGAATTCACACAGTTAACCCAGTTCTGGACACTGAGCCGTGGCATTCAGTGCAATAACTCCCGATGCTCAGCAAACACTCGCAACACGCTCCCATCCTTAAAGAGGAACATTGAATATACAGTAAGCACACAGACAAAGACCTACAGTTGTGTAACCGCTCTCTTGGATGCTTGACATTCTCCTAATGCTGAATCATGTTTTGTTTTTGTGCTTGTCACACAGAATAACCTTTCTGTTTGTCATTGTGGAGCTTTTCGAAGAGGAAAGTATGGAAAGAGGCTCTGTGTTATTAAACTTCATCCATGGAAGACAGCTTTGGGCTGTTTAAAATTTAACACACTTCCCTAAAAGGAATAGTTGTGCTGTTAAGGGTTGATATTTAGATGCAATGAAAGTAATGTGGACTTTAATAATGCTTTTGAAGTGAGTTTTGTTTTGTTTTTTTTCGACTACAGAGTGAAATAATCCAACAGCAAGTGAAGTTTTAATTTTTATCATACAGTTTATTCAAATGAAAAAGATCTAATTATATATACAACCTTAAACAAAGAACAGTTGCTGTCACTGTGCAGATTAGCTACTAAAAGCACCAGTACCGCACAGAGGCCATGGCGTCACATTAACAATCAATGCACACTGGATCTGGTTTCAACACAGGAATAGTGGTGCAAGAGTTAAAAGCTTAAAAAATATATATTTGTGATAAAGGCCCTTTAAATTATGCAGACCAGGAAAGGAGCTTGTTTTCTTCTTATTGAACATTGTTAAGCATGGCTGAAAGTCCACTGACTTGGAACGAACTGTTTAGATATAAAATGTTTATTGGGAGAATTGTGAAACTCAGTGAGAAAATTATTGAGCTTCTTAGCAATAAGGAAAAGATGTGTTTGGGAAGGTTAATGCAAGTTTAATTCAAAGACAACTGTTCTAACTGTTGAGCATGGTAATGGCAGAATCATGCCTTCAGGCTGGTTTGCAGCAATGAAAGAGGCCTGCCTGCATATCCTACAACTACACTTGAGTCAATGACTGGATGCTTGAACACTGTGATATTTGTATAGAATAGAAGGTTCCAAGAGGATGATGGTTGAAAACATCCCATTAAATAGTTAAGGATTACATAAAAGATGCTAACATTAGGAATCTGACCCCAAAATCAACTAAAATGAAAAATATGTTGGTGAGAAAAAGCTTTGTTGCTGCCAGCAAGTTTTCAAATATCCAACATTCTTGCTACCTTGTTTACCTTTGAGATTACCCAGTAAATTCAAATGTATTCACTTATCCACTGTCCTTAATTACCATAAAATAAAGATTTAAATATATATGAAAACTTGAAACTAATCTGATGTCAATTCTAAATGGTACAGTTACACTGATTTGTTCTCCAAGAAACCAGGCGGCTTTAACAGACCATTAGGCCGTTAGTAGCAAAAGACTCTAAAGAGGCAACTGGAGGGATTCATATGTTTTGGCTCTTTGCTCCCATAAAGAAACCTGCCCCCTGGGTAAATTTGGTGTAGAACCACCACTGTATTTAAATAGCAGATCTCACATATGTAATAAAGAAAAGCCAGTGGTTTACATGAACTGCCTCAGTGTGAGAGAAGAAGCAGAGCTGTTGTTTGGTTGACGAACCAGAGCAAGATTACCATACAAGGATCTAGCAACGCACAAGGCCCACAAACACATTTTCCCTTCATCTGTCATCCGTGACCTTTAACCTGTGCGCTATTTTGACATAGTTTAATGTAATGACACAAACACTTTGCATCTGACACCCACTCACAGAGCACAAACACACATGACGCTGAGGAAACGCTTACATATGCAGGTTACTAAAAATAGCTCCACGTCCAGCAATAAAAATAGGCCAGAGGAACAAAGGAGGGACTCGTTTGGCTGCGTCTAAACGCTTTGACAGTCTGTCTGTCTGCATTTGGCCGATTGTGGCAGACGCAGGCAGTAGGGGAAGAGACGACGGGCAGCAGTTCTGCCGTCCCTCCAGCCGCTCCTCGGTTAATTGGGACGGAGGAGGAAGAGGAGGACAGCAAACATTATGCCCACGTCAGCTGCAGCCGTACAGGCTTCTGTGTTCAGAGGGATGCTGCTGTCCACCTTTCTATGCCATCCTTCAACACTCAGAGGTGGCAAGCTGGGTAATGGACTCCTCTGTGGCCTATGGAGCATTTTGGGTCATTGAAAGACAGGAGAACATTTTAACAGGAGCTGATTTCCGACCCCCAGAGCGGTTTTCCTGACCCACGGTGTTACACGTACAACTGTTCTGAGTTAATGGATAAAAGGTCAGCTATTCAAAAGTAATTAGGGAAAAGTATCACATTTATCCTCAGGCAGGAGAGACTTTTATCCAGCTGCAGAGGAAGAGTTCATGCACAGGACAGATTTTCAATTCAGAAATACTTCATTATTCCTAAAGGGAAATTAAATGGGACTCGTGGAGGTTTTTCCTACAAGCCGTTGTAGCTAGGAAAGATCTCCTGTAGAGGCCTGTCTCTCAGCGGAGCTGAGGAAGCCTCTGACCGACAAGGCTTTTGTTAGACACGCTGATGCGGATGCTCGGGGTTTATTGTAGGGTTTGTGTTTTGTGTAAAATAATCTCCTGAGGTTCCAGAGGATTTCCTAGAACAGAGCCGACCTTTATCAGCTTGTTGAGCTTTTTTAAGTCATTGGCTTTGATGCTGTTACCCCAGCAGATGATGGAGAATAAAGATCACACCTGCTACAAACACTGAAAGGCCTAAGCTTCCTCAAAATGACCGTGTGATACAGCGCCATCTCCTGTTCCGTTCCTTCTGAAAGCTACAATCATCTCTCTGATTTTGTTTACATTTAGGGTCAGGCGACTGGTTCACCAGCTCTGCACTGAGCATCTTGTCCATCTCTGATGCGCCCAATGACTGCAGCCTTAAACTAAAAGTCAGAGGAAAAAGAGTGGAGAGGGTAGCTGTGGTGCTGCTGATTATTGATCAGACAGTCTATGACAAACTATGGTCTGTTTGTCAGCTAGTCTTTGATCCAGGCAATGGTTGATGCCTCCACCAGAGTCTCTGGAGTTTCTCACAAAGAAAGTCAATCAAGTTAAATCCACTGAAGAAATCAAAGAACATGATCCTCTCAGTGCTGCCTGCATTGGCTAAATGACAGTGGGTTTGTTGCAGCAGGTGTTTGATGGCATCTTCATCTCCACGGCGATAAGCAAACAGCAG
>JAUZNJ010032624.1:0-13590 GCA_034780135.1 Jordanella pulchra | reverse complement strand
TGGGCTGATGATCCTCAGGTGTGCTGAGGGCTCCAGCCCAGGAGACCCACGGCGCGCTCTGCTGGAGGAAGGTGGCACAAAACTCCAGATCCCAACAGACAGGGCTTAGCATTAATCTTACAATAACAGAAAAACCTCCAGATTAGTAGAAGGTGAAACATCACATGAAACATAGACACCATAACATATTTACAGTACTGACGCAAGGATGGAGAATGAAAATAGATCCATGTTAATCAAACAAATGTGAATAATAATTGGCACAGGGGGGAGCTGAAACACAAAAGCTTAGAAATCAAAGGGGGAAAGATCATTACTTATCTCAAAGAAAAATCAAAATGCACAAGAAAAATCTAAGATACTTAAAGAAAAACTAAGACACTCAACACGTGTTAAACTAATGTGTAAGTAGGTTTCTAAGGACAATAGCAAGCAAAAAAAAAAAAACAGAAAATCACCTTTAAAGAACAGCAGGTGGATCCTAAAAATTATACTGCATTTAGGAACATATCGAACTGTCACCGAATCTGATTTTAATACTAATGGACTCCAATATATTAAGATGATCTTTTGGTGGTCTAGTTTGAAATAGACTGGATCTACGTTTTACTGTAAAACAGTGTTTATATTACCTTTTTATTTGTACTATATGTATAAACTTAAGCTAATCAGTAAATATAATCTACCTGAATAAAATACAGTCATAACAATGCTGTTGTTATTACTTTTGTATACCAGAGGACAAATATGATCATAAAGGCAAAGGTGTGAAGATACTCAAAATAGGGTTAGATTATTAAACATTGCCCAAAACTTTGGATATAAAGAAAAAAATCATTTAATCCAAAATGATAAATATGGTAAAACTCATATTTCCCATATTTGTCCCTACCTATCTCAACCCCCAATATAAGAATCCCTCATTTAGGAAATATCTGCTCATTCCTAAAAACAGTTTACTATGTAACAAGGTGTCAGACTCATTAGGATCCCTTAACTGGAACATTAAAACAAAATGTAACATAAGGCAAGCTACAAATATTATAACTATTTTAATAGATGCACAATTAACATAAACTCATATCTTTATTTAAATATTATTTCAGTATGATAGCAGGCAATCTTTCAAAACAGACAGTCATTTCTAAAAAAAAATGTTGTCTGTAGATGTAATAATTTGTTGCTTATTACATCGTACCCAGGGGGGCAAGCAGTTGGCAGGGATACAGACAGAAACAGGGCCAATATCAACAGTTTCCATCAACAGGTGACATCGAAAAATTGATTTAGAAAAAAGTGGCAAAAGAAACCCAAAAAGCTCCAGCGTGATATCCAAAGAGAACTTATTTGTAGTTGAAAGTAATTTGTATTACTCCCAAATGGTGGCAGTTGTTTTGAGAGGTGAAAAACAGATGTACCCATGTCCCCTACTGCATCACTCCTAAACTTGCTTTATCCCCCTTTCATTTGATGGATGTCTCTCTCTATTCTTTATTTCTACTCTACAATTTGTAGGTTACATGTTGTACATTTCCAGTTATGGGGCAGAACAAAGCAACAACAATTCAACACTCAATCTCATAATCCATTTAACCCTTTTTTTTTTAATACAATTTCCAACTTTACAAAATGATTGTGTTATGATTATAGTTATTAATAAGTAGAAATATTACAAATAAATTAGAAAATTCATCAAGTTTTGTCCACAACTGATTCTAAATAAGCATCACAAAATATGCTCAAAATGAATAGAAAAAATTATGCATTAGAATCAATTTAGTATATCTAATAGAGTAGTTTTAGAAAAATTTTTTATGTCTATGACTATTTTGTGTTTTAGCTTTATAGTACCTTCCACCCCTCCCCACGAGGAGGTTTTCTTTTCTGCACATTAGCTCCAGTCTCATTGTTTGCTAGAGCTGTCCTTCAATGTTTTCTTCACCTTGCCAGAGTAAGGAACCGCACTCAGCATCGATTTAAGTCCCAGCTAAAGGCAAAAGCATATGACAGGTCACCATGACCACTGACACCTCAAACATTAAGGGTTTGGATGAGGAGTTAAAAATACCCAGATACTTAACCCTAACTTGACAATTCATGCCCTGACATTGTGCAACCTTCAGTCTGAGATACCCTTATGGTGACTGCACCTGTAAGAACTGCAGTTAAAGCCAAAACATGACTGTGCAATCATAAAAACACTAATGATGGAGAATAGTTGCTATATGCCATCTATGTCTTCCTTTTTCTTGTTCCATGGGATGTTTGTTGATAGTTTTCATAATTATTTATGCTTTTTTTTAAATAATCCACAATTTCATTAGATTTAATGTTTTATATTATTGATCTGATGGCACGATAAACAATATGGGATCAATAATATGTATGGAACTCTACAAATGTTATGAAAATTACACTTCACAGGGTGTGCAGGTGGCACAGTGGTTAGCGCGCACAATCCATGTATGGAGGCCTTAGTCCTCGACGCGGGTGACCCAGGTTTGAATCCGGCTTCTGGTCCTTTTCCGCATGTCTCTCCTCCTCTCTCATACCCCCTTTCCTGTCAGCCTTCTGTCAAAAAAACAAGCCACTAGTGCCGTAAAAAGCTCAAAAAAAAACAATTACACTTCATTGGAAGGATGTTTTTAGTGACTTAAAACAATGGCAGGCTTTTGCCCATATCCGAACATTTTTCTTTGTAAAACACAGCATGTTTCTAATTCTTTTGAAACTGAAATAATATAAAACATGTTGTACCTTTTGTCTCTGTTGGCTGGGTTTGATTAAATGTAAATCGTGGTGACTTAAACCAAACATGTTTACAAGTATTTTACTTTGTTTTTGTTTGTAGTAAAGGAGAAAGATGAAGAGAGACATATGCTAAGATTGAATTAAAAAGTGTTTTGGTAAAGCAGATAATTATAGATTTGGGCCCATTCTTCAAAGGTTTCTGTGTATTAAAACACATGGAAACTTGTTTGGACATGCAGACAGCATTTGTCGTTTTATTATTTTTTTTTTTTTATTATTTTTTTTTTAGCTTTTTTGCGGCACTAGTGGCTCGTTTTTCTGACAGTAGGCTGACAGGAAAGGGGGTATGAGAGAGGGGGAGAGACATGCAGGAAAGGACCACAAGCCGGATCCGAACCCGGGTCGCCCGCGTCGAGGACCAAGGCCTCCATACATGGGTCGTGCGCACCAACCACTGCACAACCTGCACGCCCCGCATTCGCATTTGTTATATTTTCCTTTTTATATCTAACTTTAACTATTTTCATCCTTTTTTGTTCCTTGGTTGTAGCAATTTGAGATATGTAAAGTGTAAGAAATAATATTTAGTATTATTACTGTAATTAATTTCAAAATATTTAATATTATTACTTTCTGCAACGACATGGACTAGAACTTCATATTAATTCTATAAATAACCCCAAACTTCCAGTGGCACACACAATTTACTATTTTTAATAGGGCAGTACCAAACCGATGTGCACATGTTTACATTGCTATAAGACATTTTAGTAGAACACCCACAATATGCTCATTCATGGCAGATGGTAAATTCTTTTTTCTAAGAAATTTTGTGATCTTTATTTGAAATGTGTGAAGATAATGTGTAACGTTAGATTAAGAAAAAAAGGAACTACTTTTCTAACTATTTTATCAGACAAAAACAAAGCAACAAACTGGTGTATAGATTGTATATATATATATATATATATATATATACACAAACAGACATATCAAGAGATACATTTTGGTCCCGCATGTAGTCTAAGCTCTCTCATGTGCATACTTATCATCCCTGCTGTAATATCCTAATAGTTAATGTAAATTTGCTCATATCAGATAGCAGGCATTCATTTGGAAAATGACTATCATAATCTATATTTCATCAACAGCGCTCAAGATATTAATAGCAGATATTCTTATTAAGCCTTAAACTTTATCAAGCTCCCTGATGTGAAACTCATGTAGGAAACTTCTGCAGTAGTCCTCTCTGTAATTCATTGTACTGCAATACCCCCCCCCCCCCCCCCCTCCCGTGTGCTTTGGCTTACAAAGTACAATAATGAAGTTCAGCTGGTTTGCAGTGTTTTTAGTTTTCTTTTTTTTTTAGTATTTTCTTGAAGATACAAATAAACCTATTAGGTTGTGAGAGGCTTATAAAATACACATGTGCTCCATGTTTGGCACAAGTACATATGGCTTTTAGATCAAGGCCATAAGGTACTTAAGCTTTTAGATGCCAGAATAGAAACCTGCTCATGTTGGCTGAAGCTGATAAAGTCTTCGGTGAGGAGGGTGACTTCATTCTTCAGCTGTAGTGCTACAGGAGTTGGGCTTAATCTATTCCATGCATTTCAGCTGAAGAATGATCCCATGGTTAATTGTAACTGTTAATAACTTCAGTCTCCCAGAACATTTTGTCTTGAGAATGGGCAGCAAAGGAGAGACAAAAGTGTCAAGAAGGACACTTTAGGTGCTTCAAAAAAGTATCTACATCCTTTTAACTTGCCAGTCTTTTTCACGTTAAAGTTATAAAATTCCATGCATAACTGGAACTGGAAGGATAAAATTTGTAGTTTTTAAACATGTTTGCAAATAAAGATCTGAAATTTGTGCAAAGCTGCACATTGCCTTTTTTGCTACAAATATGTTGAAGTATATCTCTACCAGCCTTACTCATCTATAAATTACACTTAATGTGTCTTTGCAAAGATGAGTTAGACCTCATACAGATTGGGCAGAGACCATCTTTAATCATATAATTTAACTCTAAACACACAGATCCTCAGATCCTTCCAAAGAAGAGCTGGCACTCTCAGTTTACACTCTCTAAATTGTTATTTGTTACCTCTTATGTTAGCTTAAGTAGGCAAATATTAATGAATGTTATTAAATCATCTTGCATATATTTTTTTAGATTTAGTGAACAAATCACTACAAGTGAATCCAAGTCTAACACATAGATTAGGTTTGTTCTCAATTCCAATGTAGTTCTCAATGTATGTTTAAGGTTTTTGTTGTGTTGTTTTTTTTTGTTTCTTTAGTTTTTTTCTTTTCTAGCCTCTAACAGAATTTCTTCCCTATATTCTTCCCTGGTATGAAGACTATTCCTTCAACATTATAATGCTATCCCTATTCTTCACTCTGGCCATGCAATGTTCACTGTTCTGTGCTATGTAGCCTTTTGCCAGTTAAAGGGGCATATCATGCGTATTAGCTTTTAAACAAATTTTCTTTTGTAATGGGAGTCTCTAAAGTACCAGACATTTATTTAGCCTCTCAGTGATTTATGAGGTTTGCATAAAAACGTGCCTGAAACTTGCATACGTCCACTTCCATGCAACGGTGGTAATCTTTAAAAAACTAGAAAACCACTCGGAGAGCGCAGACCTCCGCCAAGCATCTCATTCCCCTAACATATTGTGACCTCCACCTTCACACCGGACTCAGATCATTAGTCAAATTAAATCATTTGTCAATGGTTATAATATGCCCCTTCTGTGAAAATTTGAGCGAATTCCGTCAATACCTTTTTCTGTAAAGTTGCTAACACACAAACAAATGCTACCAAAAGCATAACCTTGGTGGAGGTAACAAACTAACTGTGAGAAAGTGTGTTCACTTATGGCAACTCTTACCCAACTCATCAGTACCGGTACACACATTTTGGAGACAACGATATATGGCAAGACAGATGGTGATTGAGGTGGGGAACAAAAGCCAGAAAGCTTTGTAATTTCTCTCATATGTTTGATGAAGTTCATATGAAACTTTAATCATAGATTGACTTTATCGGACCCAAAACTTAAGTGTGACATATTTTGTAATGTCATACAAATAAAAAGAGGGTTCATCAATGGGGTGAGTCTTACCACAGATCAATATATAAAGGTAGCAATGTGTGAATTCAGATGAATTACCTGTGCGTAAAGGTGTGTGTTGGATGGATGGTGTGATGCTGGAGATCTTTAAAATGGTACAAATAGGACGGAAAATGTTTTAAGGGATTACCAACATTTCTTAACCCAGGATGATGACTGGTTTTCACATAGTGCTCTTGGAACTATTTTCTGAATGGGACCCATTGCATGGTTCTTAAGAAACACAAATATGATTTAACAGTATGTGATAAAAATAGAATTTAATACATATTCATGAATTATAGGTAGTCATAAAACATGTTTAATATAGGCAAAAAATGGACGAGGCTTCATGCTGCAGTCAAATTTCTAGAAAATAACTACGAATAAGATGATTTAACCATGTTGTCCATTTTTAATGTCAAACCTAACTTCTGCCTTCCTAAGGTTTCTATTTTTTAACCACAGCTGTTGACCTCACTGTGGCTTCTGTCGGCTCCAACAGCTCAACCGCCCCACAGGTGTTGAAGATAATCAACAACTAGAAAAAATTGCATTTCCTATGAAAATGCAGTGTGAATGCTGTACGCTGAACTGTGAGCTGTTGGCTGAAAATGTCAGAAACGAGCAGAAGTTGAAAGCAGAACCTGCTAAATAGCATGAAATAGAAGAAAACAAAAAGCTAAATTTCTTTAATGAAAAATTGCCGCAAGCTGAAGCCAAAAGGAGAAAGATGGCGTACATGTTATGAATTAGCTGCAAACAGAAAAGCTTAATGCCTGTCCAGAAAGAGAGCAGAATCAGCCAAAGTTGCTAATATAGTCTGAAATGTACTGTTTAGCCAGAAGCTGAAAAGAAGTCAATTCAACAGGAAAACACTTGCTGAAATGTTATAAATTAGCAGAGAAACAATGTGGAAAAGCTTATGTGAGACAGCAGGGAATTATCATAAAGAGTCAGATGAAAACAGCCAGCAACTCAGTGCGACCGGTAGAGATGAAAACATAAGGTTGAAGAAACAAAGGAGTAATTCAAGATAGGAATTAAAATGTAAAAATTTATCCTATTGAATAAGAAGTTAAGAGTGAAATTGTGTGTGGAAATGTGACGAATTGGCATAACTGTTGGAAAACAATGCAAAAATGTTAGTTGTTGAAGTTTCAACTTAAGAAGTGAAACAATTTAAAGCGAACAACCTTACATGCTAGTCAGAGCATAAGAAGCAGATGAAGGGCAGGGAGAGAGGCTTACACAAAGACAGCTTAAACCACTTACCAAGCTGAAGTTGTACTAAAAGTAACAGTAGTTGATGATTGTTTAAATATAGACTTAAAAATACAAGGGCTTAAGAGCAAAATTGATGATAAACTAAAAGTGTTCCTTCAGCTGCTGATACACAAGACAATTTTAAAACTAGTGAAACAAAGCAAGAAAAAGTTGTCAGTAGATAAGCTGAAGACACAGCGAAACAAACTGCATTAAAAAAAGGAGGCAGAGGCAGGTCCAAATTCTTTTTGCACAAATTTTGCACTTCACAAGATGGACATTTTTGCCCATTCTTCCTTGCAATTCCTTTCAGAGTGATGAGCTAAGTTGCTTTTATGCCAAAAAACTTTTTGCATTGTTGCCAAAAAGTTTGATTTGGGTTTCATCTGAGCAGAGCATCATGTTCCACATGTTTGGTGCGTATCCCAGGTGATGTGGTGAACTTTAAACAAGACTTTTAAGGATATCTTTAATAGATAGCTTTCTTCTTGCTTCTGTTCCATGAAAGCCAGATTTGTGCAGCATACAACCAATTGTTGTCCTATAAACAGAGTCTCCCACCTCAGCTATAGATCCCTCCCATTTATCCAGAGTGATCACGGGCCTCTTGGCTGCATCTCTGATCAGTCTTCTCCTTGTTTGAGCTCAAGGTTGAGAGGGACGGCAGAATCTTTATAGATTTGTAGTGGTCCGATACTCCTTCCATCTTAATATTATTGCTTGCACAGTGCTCCTTGAGGTGTTTAAATCTTAGGGAAATTCTTTGTATCCATATCCAGCTTTAAACTTTCCACAACAGTATTGTGGAAATGTTTGGTTGTTCCTTGTTCTTTACGATGCTCTCTGTGCTTTAAACAGACCTCTGAGGTGATCACAGAGCAGGTGCATTTATACAGAGACTTGATTACACATAGGTGGATCCTATTTCATCATCATCATCAGTCATTTAGGTCAACACTGGATCATTCAAAGAGCCTCACTGCAATGAAAGTAAAGGGGAGGATTCATTTTACAAGACCCACTCTCAATTTTTATGTTTTAAAAGTTTAAAACATCCAATAAATTTCATTCCACTTCACAATTGTGTCCCACTTGTTGATTTTTCCACAAAGAATTCCAATTTCATATATTTATGTTTAAGGCATAAAATGTGGTAAGATGTCAAAAAGTTCAAGGAGAAAAATTAACAGACCAAACATAACGAAGAGAGGAAAACTAATCTTTCCAAGCAACTGAATATAAATTTTGTCTTTTGAATAAACCTGTGAACATTTTCCTACTCCATCAGGTAATGTTTGGACCCTTTCATCTGGATTCGCTTGTTAAAAGAAGTAGAAGGCCACAAGAACTACTACTTTGTAAAACTAGACTGGCTCTAGATTACTTGCAGGAAGATAGAGGGAGATATTTAGGAGAAGTTCTTTACTTTTAATACTGTTGCCTTTTCCTCAATAAGTGTGACATGGGAGACAATGCAAATTGTTTATTTCAACTACCGTTTTTCTGGAGGTTATAAGATCACTATCAAAATAAACTTGTAAACTAAAGGACAGCTGTGTGTATGTTATTCAGAAGTCCGGCATAACAAATATTTGTAAACTCGTAATTGAAAAATTGTGCAAAACATTAATACAAATCAAATAGTTGTGACTTTACTAACTAATAAATAGAAATTATTAGTTTGAAATATGTGCTTTATTCTTCACAAAACCATAACAGTCTGTTTCTTAACTGGTTTAAGCTGCAGCATGTGAACAAAGGGGTGAAATCTGTTGATTTATGATAGCATTTCATATAATAAAATACCTTGTGATGTGGAAACGTTACTCTTTATTCTCACTTGAATTTAAATCCCAATGTTGATTGCTATGAACCATGGTGTGGTTCAAAGATTAAAGACTTCATACAGAAAGACAAAGAAATGTACAAATTACACTGCTAGTTTTTCCTTCTGAACCTTAATTGCTCTGGCCTTTTTACTTTTTATTCAGCTTTCCGTGATTTTTTTACTTGGTGCTTCCTTTCATCACTGAGGCTCTGAAACGAGAGATAAAAAGCAGGACAAGTTCTACAGATGTCTGTTTGCAGGTTTGGGCGAATTATTAGAGCATGCTAAATACATAATTAATGCATTAAATGCCTTTGTGATGGTGACTTCTTAAGATCTGAAAGGATTCCGTACCAACCACATAACACTTTGCAATAATTTGTAGTTCTTGGAGTCTGCACGCAGCTTATTTCCTGTTTGAGGAAAGGGGTCTTAAACAGCCACACCCACAGAGACGCCTGCACACATCAGCGGTTTTCCTCCAGCTATTGGCAGTTTATCCCGTCACCAGTTAATCTATCACACCGGCCCATGAGCCCACTGTGAGTAAAAGGCTAAAAACCCCTGGTAATAAGCAGGTTAAAGTTATAATCTTTTAACTTATCATAATTTATTTATTTAACCCTAGATTTTTGAATGACCTTTTAATTAACTAAAATTTCAAAAACAGTTCTATTTATTTAATATATTCAAAATTCTCAGGAAAGTAGCACAACATATATTGGCGTTTGCCCTGGGTGAGCCTGAAATGATAAGTTGATTGTATAAATAACCCAATTTTTTACAAATGGTTAAGATTATTTACGGTTGCAATTGTTAAAGGAAACAAAACAATACCCCGCTGGAATAAGCCTCATGTGTTTGTGGTCGCTGTTATTTCTGGAAAGCTTTTAGAACTTGTTGTGAATTGAGTGCACAGCATTGTAATCTATCTAACCTGAATGAAAGTCACACGTTGAAAGATAACCTTCGTATTGTTTCTTCCACACATATTTGTACACCTGCTTTATAGGTAGATAGACCTAGAGCAAACAGAGTGCATTAGTTTTGTGCGTGTTTTGCTAACAGAGTTAGCGTTTCGTAGCTTTTGAGTTACGTTGCCTGCCTCATCCTCCCCCAGTTGAAAGAATGGATAAGGAACAGGATAAGATGGCGAAGGGAGCTTCTGCTGTTTCTTTAGCAATGGTAACTAGGAAGCCAAAGATCTATTGATTGCTAATGTGTGTGGTCAGCTTGCATTGCTGTATTAGAGAAAGTCAGAGTAAGAAACAGAACGGCATCTGAAGGCTGATGAGAGAGCTAGACAGCAAGAGCTAGACAGGTGGACAGCTGGATAAATGGCAGGGGGGGAGCTCCTTGTTCACAGGAAGAAGGGTCAGAGGAAGCAAGTGAAACCATTCCTGCCTTAGAGAAGTTGGATGAAAAGGGTACCAGAGGACTTCCTCCTCCGGTGACCACAGAGCTTTGAGCTAGCATGATGGAACAGGAGAGATTTGGTAGTGCAGTGAGCAGTTCCACTAAGCAGAACAGCTTCAGACCACAGATGATGACAGACCTGATCAGCATGAACAGTTCAGGTTTCAGAGCAGCACAGGTTCCTGACCAAACTAAGAACACAATCTGCTCTGAAACCCTTTTTCCACAGAGGCAGCAGGACAGCCGCAGATGGGACAGATGGACGCCACTGCGGGCCTTGGCCTACAGGCTATGGAGCACAGGTTCACCAGTGCACCAGGAAAGGTTTCCAAAGCCCACTAGCAGGGCAGCCTAGAATTTTCCATCTTACCGTGACAGTAATTGGATAGAGTTGTCAGATGATTCAGATGGACCAGAACCAGTCCCAGAACAGGGATGAAGAATCCGGGAACTTGAATCTCTCGCCCAAGACATTGAGCGTTTTGATCCCAGTAATGCTGAATCCACCATTGATGATTACCTCATGGAGATAGGGCGTTGTCTTTTAGACTTACTCAATCCCTCCACACGGGAGAAATTGAAACTGATATGGAAAACAACTTCGAGAAGTGTCCATGTGTTAATGGAGAGCCTTCAGCCATCCACCAGAGAGGACTATTCTTCTTTGTCAAGCACTGAGAGGAGAATATTCAGTACGCGCAGATCAAGCCTCCACATTACTTGGTGCCCTTGGTATCCAGCGGAGAAAGAATAAAGCAGATTATTCCCGCCAGCTCCGAGCCACATACTTCCAGGGACGCAGCGGTCCTGGCTTGGAGGAATATCACACCTTAAAATCCCTTTTGCTCCACAACCTTCATGAGAGCATAATGTATGAACTCACCATGTATTGTCAAACTAAATCTTGTTCCATGCAGGAAATCAGGAGATACGCTCAGATGGCATAGGAAACATGGGTTCGCCACAGCAAGAGTACAGGCGGTGGCAATAGGGTTCTACAGATCCAGGCAGAACCAGGGAGAAGTTCAGCATTGGAGAAACAAGAGGTTCCTCCCCCCAGAGCTAAGCTCAAAAACATGTCAGAAAGAAAGTATGATCCTGGTCCACAAGAAAGGAGAGCTTTTCAGAGTAGGAGGAGTTCACAGGGTAGAGATGAAAGAGGTTTCCGGACAAGGGACAGATCAGAGATGAGTTGGTATAACAGACAGCCTAAACACAGGAAGCTAAGGAGTGAGAATGACGGTAGAGATAAGAGTGAGCAGACAGAGCAGTCAGTGAGGAACAGATGGAAGCTGTCCTCCATAGGTTCTTGGCAGAAACTGTTCACCAGATCATCCACCCCTCTCAACCGCCTGAACGTGATGACCCTCAAGAGAAGCCCACAGCATGACTAGCAGTAGAACCATCCTTCACTTCCTCCTTCCACTTGGTGGAAGAGGAAGGTCAACCTTGTAAACCCACAGCATCTTTCCAGATCTTACCAGGAGATTAATCCATTTTGTTTCACCTCTTTCCAGAGAAAAATAATCCCCACCCAGAAGATGATCTTTTTCAGGATGTAAGACCAGAAGACCAGAGTCTTAAGAAATAGAACTGATTCTGGCCTGCTCGGGTCCGATGTTCCCCATGATCAACCTGTAGAGGACCAGGGAGGCTGCACAGCATCTCTACAAGCATCCCAACAGGTGACAAATCAGTCTTCTCCTTTATCTGACAGCAAACAGGTGCCAAAGCTTCCAAAACACTATTAGCTCCCATCATCACACCTCATGGACAAGCTCCTCAGCAAAGGGGGGTTACATCCATGTTGTTACGGGTACTGATGAACTAGTTTGAACCAGTTCCCATACAAATAGCAAAGATAAACTTTTTTGCATTTTCAACATTCATCTCCACAAGACAGGTGGACAGAACTAAATGCAGCTCAACAATCACTTCTATGTCAGGGACAGAGCGCGCCTCCATCCAAAGACAGGTGCAGAGCATCATTTAGGTTGAGTGTATGTTAAAACCATGGAACATCCACTAATTCCTAAATAATTAATTTCAACTTTCCAAATTTCTCAGCTTATTAGCTGGTTTCATTTCAAGAAAAAAGACTTTTTAGTCATACTGTATTCATAAACCATATGCAATACAGTGCAGCATATTTTATAGAAGTGGCCAAATTTGACATGATATTCTCTAAATTTGTCAGAAATTTTTCTTTGTAGGATAAAATATGACTCCTCTAGAACCAGCTTGCTGAAAATCTGACACATATAGGTTTAATTCGGTATTAAATATTTGTTTTTGAAACATAAAACTAATACTAGAAGAAGTTGCATTTCCTACAGTTTACAGTGTACAGTGTGAATGCTGTACACTAAATGGTAAACTGTAGGCTGAAAATGGCAGAAATGAGCAGAAATTGAAAGCAGAAGCTGCTAAATAGTATCAAGTAGAAGAAAACAAAAGAGCTTAAATTCTTTCATGGAGAAATAGCAGAAGCAAGCTAAAGCCAAAAGGAAAAACATTGCGGACATGTGACGAATTAGCAGAGAACAGAAAATATTAATGTCTGTCCAGAAAGAGCGGTATCAAGCCAAAGTTGACAATGTAGGCTGAAAGGTAATAAATTCGCAGAATCGGAAAATAAATGAACATAAAAAATTTGAATCTTATGTGGTTGAAAAGAAAAAGGAGTAGCTTAAGAATAGAGAATAAAATGTTGATGAATATACTGTAGCATTGAATGAGGAACTTAGTGTTAAGTAATTTGTAGAAATGTCAGGAATCAATTATCAATTATTTACTTGTACTTACCTGATTGGATTTGTTTTGAGTGGATTTGTTTTGCATTACCTGTATGTCGCCATTTTACTTATGCACAGTCCTCGTAAATTAATTCAAATGTGTGTGGCTTGACTAGTCAAGCCAAGGAAGACTGTGAGAAGCAGACAGATGAGAGAGAGAGAGGCCAATGGAAAGTCAGCTGATACCATTTAAACTTGTTGAAATGTAGAAAATGAATGTAATTAAAATATTAAAAAGTCAATTAAAATCGTTATTTACTGACCATTAAGAATTTTGTCATGGTTAACACATTATACACAGGGGTTGAAATACCATTATTTTAATGTAGAACAACCTAGTTGTCATGATGGGTTAAGGCTCGAACCCATATGCAGAACACCACTCGGGAAACAGGGAAAGAGTTAAACAGTTTAT
>JAUZNJ010032623.1:0-13592 GCA_034780135.1 Jordanella pulchra | reverse complement strand
GGGTCTTTCTGTGTCTCCCTGTGCATGCGTGGGTTCTCTCCGGGTTCTCTGGCTTCCTCCCACAGTCCAAAAACATGGTCTCCCCAAATTCTCCCTAGGTGTGAGTGTGTGTGCATGGTTGTGTGTGTGTGTCGCTATGTTGCCCTGCAACAGACCTGCGACCTGTCCAGGCCTATCGCCTGAAACGCAGCTGGAGATAGGCACCAGCAACACTCCCGACCCCATTAGGGACAAGGATGTTCACATTTTTGTTTCCCCATACATTTCACAGGCTGAAATGTATGGGGAAACCCTGACCTGTGTTTGGATGTGGGAGGAAGTCAGGGTACCCTAAGAGAACCAACACATGGATTAGGAGAACACACAAACTCCATGGAGTCTGAACCCAGTGCCTTGTTGTTGCAAAGAAAAGACACTACAAACTGTCATGATGCAACCCAAATTTCCGGATGTTTTATTTATGAATGGTATTTAAGATTTCTATCATTTATGAATGTATTTATTCATAAAATACATGGACATTTGGGTTGTTGTTTTACCCCGTTTGGATTTTTATGTATTTAAAAGATTTCTACATAGAAATCTGAAAAAAGTCAAAGCTCAAATCTGAGTGATCATGAAATTGATTAATTAAATTAAGGATTAATAGTTTAAATGCTCCGTTAGCCAAAGGAATTCTCAATAACATGCACTTCAGGTCGATTGCAGTCGTCCATGTAACAGTGGACATAACGTGGTCCTTTCTGTTTCAAAACCACCTGAAGTCTTTAAAGCTAACAAGTTGTTATTACTATTTGACTAAAATACAATTTCACATCAGGTTATGGTATAGTTTAATTAAATGCACATGTTTACTGCACTGATGTTAGGACAGGACTTTTTTTTCCTCCCATGCAACCTTTTAAAAATTAGCGTGTGATGGTTGGTGTGGATACTTGGTGACCCTCAGTGCATTCTGTCATAGATTTGTTTGCTTTGTTTTTTTGCCTCTTTTACCTCCCTGCTCACTCTGCAAGGTGGAGAGATAAAAATAGGTCTTCGTCGTACTTCTCCAATAGTTTTTCTTTTCTTATGCTTTTGAACCTTTTATTTGTTGGAGTAAAATCACTTTTCTAGTCGTCATCTGATCTAATATGGTCAACACACCACTTCATTTTACCCATGATTTCATGTTTTACCAATTTTGAACATTTTTTTGTTGTTTTCGTTATACATCAACGAAAGAAAAAGTAATGTGTTACTTGTCAAAAGTTCCCAAAGACTCTGATCCAAGAAAAACAACAAAAAAAAAAATAAGAGCACATACAAAATTATTAAATTACATAGGTTTTGTGTTTATTGTTAGTGATACCACTCATTGTTACAGATTTTATTAAATGCTGTGTTTGTTAATTAAAGGTTATTTTAGAAAAAAACAACATTTTGTGGTGCTGCAATTGAAGATGAGTTCATTTAAAAGCTTTTTAGAAATCTTTGGTTAAAGCAGGATAAATTGTTACATAACATAGAAATACATACATTTATTTGTTATTCTATCTGTTAAAGGAACAAGAAAATCTAGTAAACTTGAGTCATGCAGTGTAATCTCCCTGCTAACTGAGGGCTAAGGTGTGCTGAAACAGAAAAATCTAATCATTAAAGCTGAAAGAAATCCAAATAAACAGTTCTACAGTATGTTTGCTGTCCCAGACTTTGATCTATTCAAACTCATGGCCGCTCACTGTTTTCTGCACAATACTTACATAATGACGGTATGAAAATTTAATGATCCCTGCAGGAATATGGGTTTGTTCCTTTTGCAGAGTAATTTCATAGTGTAGGACTAAGGCGAAGGACCATCTAACATAAAAAATGGGATAACATTGAATGGATTCAATAAATGTTCGGTACCCAGCTGCTCACAAGGAAAAACGAGTTTAAACATCTGAATGAAAAGCTGCTTTTTTTAAAAACAAAATTTGCTAAGTATATAAAAAAAGAAGAACAAGTAAAAAAAATGTCCAGGAAATAAAGTATATTATCAAGTCTTTTTAATTTACAGAAATGATTAAAGGTGAGGTAAACAATGTCATCTAGGGTAAAATACAGCCTATCTGTTACATAGAAAAAAAATTGATGATAAAGAGATCACAGTATCTGAGGAGGGATGTGACGGTGGGTGAAACGAACCAAAGCCTGGACCATAATGTTTCCTTATTTGCATATTGCTGCATCTGTCTGTTCATTAAAATGCAAACACGGAGAGTTATTGAAAGCTCTAAATTTATTATATAGATTCTGGCACTGTCTAATGCACTCTATATAACACAGTTGAGTAATATCAAGATTTTTATTTTCTTTTTACAGTGAGTAACTGCTCAGCATGTGGGGCCATAGCTGAGTAAGGGAAAATTAAACTTCTGGATCTGCCCACTTCCAATGCAGCCTTCACCCATAGAGCTTAATTGTTGAAGTATTTATTTTTGTTAATTTGAGTGATTATGGCTAATAAAAAAAATATTGCTTGATTTGACACTCTGTATGACCTAAAACCTTACAGAGAATCCATGGGTTCTTGCCTAGAGGCGGCTGACAGACACAAGAACCTAAAATGCAGACAAGCTGAAGGAAGCTAATAAAGCATTGATGCAGTAATTAGAAGAAATACTTTTTGCATTTTTTTTATTCCTTCTTTATTAAAATAATTTTTTTATTAGATGTAAGCATTAATCATGAATTGACAAAAGCAGAGAATTGAAAAACATCTCTCTATTTGCACTTTTTTAATCGTACACATATAAATCCAATATCCAATACACAGTTTTATTGAATTATTTGTGCTGTTTCTATTTGACCTGTATTTTTAACTGATGGATTCACTCAAACTGGCTAACAAATAGAAAAAAAAAATTTCATTTTTAGTTGCTAGATCCGAACTTCAAAGTTTTGCTCTGCCTTTATACCTGTTCCTTTTCACCTTAAAATTTCCGGACATCATCAGACTGTATTTTTGTCATTGCAGGAGATTAACTTATCATCTTCAGTCTGAGAGATATTTCATTGCCTATTCTCCTAGAATATTAAAGCTTAACTTTAGGGGTTTCCTGAATCTAATTCACGTTTCTAAAAAGAGCATTGTTATTTTTAACAGGCTCACATTTCACAGCTGACTAATCTTCAAACACATCGTCCATTAGTTTTAGGTGACATAACACCTCCTGACACGCGTTCGGCCACTCACCAGGTTGACATCCAGGCTGGGCAGCGGATGGCTGCAGTATGATGTGTAATTATTCAGTCATGCAGGCTGTTAGTTAGGCCCCAGCAGGTGTGAGGAGGTGCTTTCGCCTGCCTCGGCCTCGCTTTCACTCCTCATTATTAACTTTGCAAACACCTGGCTGTCCAGTGAGGAGCGTGAAATACAGTTATGCCCCTGCAATCTTGGGCTCTAGTTTATACACAGAGCAGTTTTCTTTGTTACTTTTCATTTGACCGAAAGTGACTCAGAAGAGTTGCTGCAAGTCAATGGGTTTGATGTTTATGAGTAATTCCAGGTAATGGCAGTGCAAGCTTGGGAAACAACCAGAGCTAATCAGCAAAATGGCTCTTAAAAGCTAATGAGGAGAATTAGAACAAACCATTGTCGACCTTCTTGACTATATGATTGTGAGGAGCAGCCACAGGAGAATGCGAGGGAAACCAGCTTAGCCTTAATGTCTGTAATTCTTTTCTCTAAGCTTTGAGGTTGTGGGTTTTTTAGGATGCTGGTAGCTGTGATAATTTACCAGCAAGCAGCCACATTAGTGTTAGATACAGATGGATCATGAAATTACAGATTTATTTTGCTTCATTGAATAATTACTTTTAATTGTTTCTCGTTGTACAATGAACCATTGGACTGGCAGGTTTGACAAGTTCTTAAATGGGTCATTAGCTGATTTATTCAAGGATTTAAATTTCCAAGACGTAGGAAAGTAAACTCTGTCTTTTTGGTCTTTTTTTGTTCCCTCTTAAAGGCTTTGCATTATCAAACCACTTTTGCTGTGAAACAAAGATAAGCTGAGTCAATACGAAAACACTAGAATTCAATGTGTTTGCAGCATATTTTCAAATATCCCCCCCAATAAATCTAATAAATGGATGCACCCTGCTTGTACAGTCAGGTGTCTGTGTAAACTAGATATGTCCATCTGTTTACAGAGTCATTTTAATTCAGGTTCATTGGAGAGTTGTAATATTACAGCATTTCTATTTTAGTAACGTGCTGATTTTGACTCCAAAGATGATTTAAATAAAAATCTTGGTGGGCTATGTCAGATAACTGAAATGGGTCTTTTGGCTCAATAATGATCCAGTACTTGTGGTCAAACACAGAACTTATTTACCTTACATGACATCAACCCTTCTAATAAAAACCTGTGTGTTGCAGGGGTGTGGGGTTAACAGAGGAGAGTATAAGAAAGACTCTGGACAATGTTCTGTTCTGTTCTTTTGTTCTGCCGTACTTATTATAACATAATTGATTTTTTTGTCTCTTATTAATAGGGGTCTTAGTGTGTGTTTGTGTGTGAGATTTTTAAATGTAAAGCCCTCATCTTAATCATAAAGTATAGTTGAACAATAATCATAGTGCTTTATTCATAGGCACACTTTCCATATCAGAAAAAGAGGTTTTAATGACTTATAGCAGCCTAATGGACATTTGGCTGATATATTATACAACTGATGTAACCAACCTTTAGCTCCCACCTTAACAGCTTTGTGATCTGCAGCATCTTGGTTTTGGAGCTCACTATCTCTGCCACAGGTTATTTAGGAGCTTTCCTCTCCAAGGGGCTTTAAACCTAAAAAACTAATCATTCAGCTGATTAAAATGGAGGTCAAGAGGAGCAGTCCTATACAGTCAATCACCACAATAGGAAATTAAAGCTATAATGTCTAAT
Organism: Jordanella pulchra; assembly: GCA_034780135.1. Lineage (NCBI taxonomy): Eukaryota > Metazoa > Chordata > Actinopteri > Cyprinodontiformes > Cyprinodontidae > Jordanella > Jordanella pulchra. Next base: position 8,670 of record JAUZNJ010032623.1, on the reverse strand, counting down.
GTTTGCTTAGCACATCACTAGAACCAAACAAGTAGTAAATATTTATCTAATTCTATTCTGGAGATCTAAAGATAACTAAATAGGATCTACAAACTATTTTTTTCTTCTTTTTAACGGCATAATTAAGGATAGCTCTGGCAGTGTTATGTGATTACTTATATTGATGGTCTGGGTTACAGCTAATACAACAGGTACTAATGCTCAAAGGGCTCGTGATGTTTTTAAAAGACTGAAGCCACTGAGTGAAAAATTGGTGGCACATTAGAAGAGTGGGATTTCAGATCAGATTTCTGAAGTGGATCTCTGATCTTCAGGCTTTTTACTCATCATTAATCAAAGAAAGGTGTTCCTGTGGAATATTTAAATCCATCACATGCATTCTTTGTATTTTACACAAAATCACTACATGTCTCTGATTGTTCATTTTAAAATATAGCTTTATTAGCTTTAAAAAAATCTTTTTCACTATGATACATAGATATTTAGTTTTGCATTATCCCACCCCAACACAGGTGTAATTACAAATGTTCAAACCCTTTGAAATTTTTTAAACTTTTGTCACACATTACAATTCATTTAAACTCATAAAGGGCATTTGGTGCATAATAAATTACAAAAAAGTGGAGCTTGGTTGTGAAATAGAAGAAATTTGTTTTTTCGAGTAAAGATCCTAAAAGGGCGCCTACTTTTTTAAGCCCTTTAATACCCTGTTAATACCTATAAATAAAATCTAGTTTAATAAGTTGCCTTTAGAAGTTATCTGAATAATAAATACTTAGCTGTCTGTATTTAATCTGAGATAATTAATGCAGTTCTGGAAAGCCCGAGGAGGTTTGCTGATGAGCAACTGTGAAGAAACAAATTTATGAAGACCAATGAACACCCCAGACAGTTCAGGAATATGGTTTTGGAAAAATGGAAAAGAAATATATAACTGTTTTTTAAAAGTGATTTTATGTAATATTTTTTGAAACACTGCATATTGCATCTGTTATCCTGAAAATTAAGATACAAACTTGAAATGTTTTATTCCATGTGTAGCAATCTAGTAACTTTCTGAAGTTACTGATAAAAATATATTGATGTGCTCGTAAACTTACTCTGTGGTCTGAATGGGTATTCTCAAAAATGTAAACCTGGAGAGAAATAAAAAACTGTTTTGAAAGGAACACTGACCCCCAATGCTGTTAATATTTGTTTATTCACAGCTTTAATCCCTAATTAAGACAAAAATCCTGTATTGTTATTTGTTATACTGGATGTCAATGTCTGTAGCGACCTTTATGTTCATAAACAAACTGTTTTGTTTTGGTTTTTGTTTCTTAAAGCATGGCACAACAACAGCTTACTTCCTCCAACTGAGTTGCATGCTGCCAAAACCATTTGATAGTATGCATGCATAAAATTAAGGCCTGCTGTTTGTTTGGGGTTTTATTTGTCAGTTTGGGTTAATGATAGCACCAGCTGCTTTACTGTTTTGCAATTTAATGTTACTGAAAACAATATATAATGAAGACCTATATGAATATTTTTGCAAAGCACTGTAAATGTATGAGCTGCAACTGTCATTGTTTCACAACAACAACATGAGCACTCATGGAAACATATCTGGAAATGTTCACAGATGTTGTAAGTCACTGAGCCCAACTGGTGCCATATTCTGTGCTTGTAAACTGAAAACAGAAAACCTTAACTGTTAGAAATCCCAAGATGTGTTTTTTGAACCCTTTTCAGGTTCTATTTGGTTGAGAGGTTGAAGTAAGCTATGGTTAGTGTTTTGTACAATGGGTGGCGTTAGCTGCAAACCAAAAATGAGCATCTATTTGAATGGCTGTGCGGACGAGTACTCTCCACCACTGTTCACTTAGTTTATTTATATAAAATAACAGACGAGTTACCTATAAAAATACTTACAGTAAAAATATAAAACTTTCACAAATAAATGTGTTTTGGTTTTTGTTTTTAAATAAAGAGCTTAAGCAGCTCCTTTCTGTCTGTAGAGGAAGGCAACTGCGATGCAGGTAGCTCATCAATAACACGGCTGGCAGTTTGATTTCTGGCCTGTCCAATTACTGCGGTCTCCTTAAGGCAAGATGATGTGTGTGTGAGTGTGTGTTGTTTTGTGTGTGTGTTTGAGACGAATAGGGAGAGGTAGATGTGTAAATTGTGAGTGTGGTAACAGCACTTCAAAGGGTTTTGTAAAGAAGAGACACAGCAGTACCATTCAGCTATTAAGGGTAAAATATCAAGTAATGTTTTTTTTCTTTAAAATTAGGACTATATATTTTTTTGTATAACAAATGCTGATAATCAAATTGAATTTACTAGGCTTGATCAATACAAATAATCTTCCTTTGAGTCTGTGATGCCAGTTTGCAGTGATGCATGACTGTTCTGTGTCAATGCTTCTTGTGCCGTGTCTCATCCCATTTCTGCTTCTTTTCTTCCTGCAGCACTATGCTAAGATCTCGGGCAGCCTTACCACCATGTTGGAACTGGGCTCATGTTCTGTCAGTTCTCAGTCTCTAACAGATGACCACAATGCTTTGGGGCTACCTCCAGCTTCAGGAGGGCCGGAGTGTCCAGCACCTGGTTTTGGACAGATGTGTGGCAGCAGCAGCCCCAGGCACCATGTCTTGTACCCGTCCCCAACAGACTGTGAGAGCTGGCAGAAACATCGGGGAGGGCTGGCTGGAGGTTCAAGCCTTTACTCTGAGCCCCGCTCCCTTCTGGAACCTCAGAGTCTGTCGACCAGCTATGACACCCTGTACCTCCCACAGATGTCTGGGCAGGGTCAAACTCTCCACCCGAACCGCCTTGGCCTTTCCCTGGATGTGGCTTCAGCATTTGATGCTGGAGTTGGGATGCTTGGGGTGGATGGAGATTTGGCAGTCAGCCCTAACGTAATTAAGAGACGGCGGGGAGGCCTGATTGAACAGAGAGACATTGTTAAAGCACACCAGGCCCATAAGATACATAGCACACCACAGGCTCGACGCAAAGAATGGGAGTAAGTATGACATTTGTAACAGTGCAACATCATAGCTTTCTTACTGTATTACTTCATAAGATAAACTCTGTTGTCCTTATACCTTCTTATGTAGCTGCAGTCATACAAATAGAGGTTTCCCTATATGACCACTTGTTAAGGAAATTTCCAGAGGTAGAACGTGGCTGACAGGTGTAAATGTACGGTAAATGATAAAACAAGCTGCAAAACTCCACAAAGCAAGCACGAACAAGAGACACAGAAGAAAAACAAAATGGGCTGCAAACACGCATACGATGCAAAGTCCGAAACACATAAACACAAAAAGCACAAATGCAACAGAAGAACGCTACAAACAAAAAAACGATGCAGTCACTAAAAGTTGAAGCAAAAGCCTACACTAAACAAAAGAAATGCAATCAAAAAAGGCACTAAACACAAACAAACACGGCAAACAAAACCATGGAGAGTAAAAATAGCTGCAAACTCGCTCCACAAAATGGAGGTGATCCAGACTTTTAGAGGGATGAGAACAAAGAACAAACCAGACTATACCATCCAAACAGGAAGTTAAGTTTTAATGTAGGATTTTAAAAAAAAGCAGAAATGAGTGTTTTTTATATTTCATTTCATTGTCAAACACACAGTCTTAAAGTATTTCAAAATAACAAAGTAGTTATGTACAGTAATATAAGTAACACAATGGTCTGATATGTTTTGTTCTTTGTTCAACTCCCTCTAGTGGTCTGGAGAGCTTCCACTTTTTTTAGAGGGTTTGCAACATTTTTTTGCTGTTTGCATCATTTTCTCTCAGTGATTGCATTTTGTTTTGCAGTTGTTTTGTTGATTGTAGGTTTTTGAGTCAGTTTTTAGTAATTGCAACATTTTTTGTTTGTAGTCTTATTCTGTTGCATTTTTTCTGCATTTTTTTAATGTTTGCATCACAATGTTTTTTCAGCTTGTTTCAAGGTTTGCACCTATCTACCACCATAGAAATGTCACATGAGAACTAATAGTATATTTTAAAAACAGGAATAAAATTTTAAAGCCATGAAAACCAGTATTGCCTATTTTTACTGGAAGAACCTGGTTGCTATTCCTTTAGATCTCTGCATATTTGCAACGCACTAACAAATAGAAGCAAAGCTGTAACATTGGTCCCTGTACGAGTACTTTCAATGTTCAGTTTATTCTTCAATCGACTGGTTGATCAGCCATTCAGCCATCATTACAGAGCCAGGCAGTGATGTTAAAAAATGCAGGCTGAATCATCAAACTTCATTTATAACAATTTATAATAAACAAACCTTGAACATTGATATCTAAAACAGACAAAAAAGTGAAAATAAAACAGATCTAAACTAAATAAAATAAGCAACAACCATTTTAAATAAGCATCGACTAAACAGGTAACTTTTTAAATACATACTTCTATAGGGAAACATATTTCATTCACGTAACACTCTCTTTACAAGGAAGTGATTAAAATGTATAGATATCTATGATTAAAAAAATGTATTCATCTTATCTTAAAGTAAAAAAAATAATATCAACACATAAATAAAGCACTTTCTTTTTTATTTACATGTAAATAAGAAGCATTTTCCCTAAAACAAAATCATAAAAAATTGAAGAAATATTAAAAAGCAGTTCATAATTTAGTCCCCTGGTCCAAATACCCATGTAGGAATCATCTTCTTGCTTGAGTACCATATTGAGTTTGCCGCTTCTAGGCAAAATAGTGACAAGTTCAATACCACGAAATCTTAATGAAAAATATCATAGGGAGCATCATTAAAGTGCACTTCAACAAGCCAATCAGTTCTGCATTTCACCAAACCTTTATTTAAGTCCTCTTGGGGTTTGCACAGTAAGTGCAAGCCTACAAGGGCTCTGTATTATATTAACCATTTAAAACACTTTTCTAATTTTTTTTTTCAAACTTGAAACTCAAAAGTACAAATGAAAACACAAAAGCTTGCCAGGAATCTTCTACAAATCTGCACTGCTATGCAGTGGCATAAGAATATGCAATGCCTTAACTTAAAAAAAACAAATCAGCATACTTTTTCTACAAATGTAATATAATAGTAGTGTGTAGTTTCATTTTCAGCTAAACCGGGCTTTCAATGGTTTATTTTGTTCTTTTTTTGCTATGTCAATTTTTTAAACTAGCATTGCAAGGATAATCAACTTTAACAAACAAAATATATTTACAATGAAATTTGCCCTCTGTATTGAACCCATTCCTTGGATAGCAGCACTTGGTCAGAAAGCACTCTAGAGCTAAGTGTCTTGCTCAGGGATCCAAAATAGAAGACTGTGGGGTTTGAACTTGGTTCTTACAGCCTTCTCAGAATGAAAGCTCCAACCATCAGGCTCTTATCCCCCATGCGGTAAATGCTTTAAGTGTCTCCCACTGGCAGCAGTCTGAAATATTTTCTGTCTATTGCACACATCCTACATACCTTGATAGGAATGTGTTCTCAAGCTTTCACCTCACCCCCTTTCCCTCAAATACAATGATGCTCCTAATGCTCTCTTAATATTCTTAATGACCAAACACTTTAATTTTAGTTCTTACAGACCACAGGCCATGTCTCCAAAATTAAGATTGTCATCGAGTGCTTCTGCCCATACAAATCTGGCCTTTTATGTTGCTTTTTTTAATTCTAAATTATTTTACCATCCTCAGCCAGCATCATTACAAAGTCTGGTATTTGTTACGGGATTAGCACTCAAATCTTGCAAAAACATTTTTTGATGTCGTAAAATCCATCGTTCCTTCTAAACAGTATGAACATCACTTTCAAATGGTGTTTATACTGGCAAAAAAAACCGTTTAAACAGATGGATATGGAATCTTTAGGTATGTGGAAATAATCATTCAGATGAAACAGACTTGCAAACGTCCACAATTCTGTCCCTGAAATATTTTCTCACTGTTTTATTCATGATGTATCACAATTAATTGCTGTATTTCAGATGTCGCCTTAAATGCATCCACAGTTGTTACTTAGTTAAACTCAAGTGTTGTGAATAAACCTATAGGAGGACTCAATTCATGATACAGCAAAAGAAACATCAACTTTAAGACACACCAACATATGCTGCAAGATAAAAAAAAAAACTTGTGTTACTACAACTGAATGTCTTTTTGGAGAAAATATAATACTGTTTTAAAATACTTTTAAAACAGAATCAATTTCTGACTATATGACTATAAGATATTAGAAACAGGAAGTGTCTTGCATCTCCACCCAAACAATCAACTTATAAGGAATATAATTTTCGATGGCTGTTGAATTAAAGCTACCATAACTGTAGCTACTATGAAACATTAATGAGTACTTGGATGTGTGTGCGCTTGTTCACATGTTCTTTCCATGTGCTGAATATTACATAGCCTGTGTGTGTTTACTGGCTTCCTGTCCTGCAGTGTGGTGGAGGTTTCTAGCTGATTATTGCAGCGATAACCCCCTACATCTTTTCCTGCTGAAGCCGGAGCTCCACCTCTAGCGTTACTGGCACCCCCTGTGCCCCCCTTCATACCTTCTTCACCACAGGTACAGGATGCCATAAACCCTAAAGAGATAGAGATTTGGGGAGGCTAATTGCAGAGAGAGTGAGACTAAGAGATGGTGCGTGTTGAATGTAGGGGAGGTGATGAGGAAACAGGATGAATGAGAACTTTTCCTACTCTGATTTGCATTTGGTATTTGGTTTATATGACAGCAGTTTGCTAGTGGGTAATTAGTGGATCAAGAGGCCAAAAGAGATGCTTGACCATGGATTAGATAACCATTCTCCACCCTGCCCAATGTGATTACCTTAACACATCATGACAGATGTAGACCAAAGCAGCTGAAAGGAGATTGACCACCACATGAATCAGAAGGCATTACAAGCGTGCACATCCACCTCTCACTGCCATTTAACGCCAGACTTCGGCTACCTGGCAGGTGAGAGGAAAATCCACATTTGCTCTCAAGCCAGCTGTTGCACCTGTTTGGGGTTTTCAAAGGAAATTAGCTTGATTGTAAGACAGCCTGACAAACTATGTCATTTAGAAGAAAACTCTAAAATTCTGTTTGTATTATGTGGATTAATGGGTTATTAAGTACAGCTTGTTAGAAATTTTTGTAAGTACACCCAGTGGCCTATTACTGAAATTGCCGTGGCCCCACTGCACTGCATGGCAGATGTGTCATAATCAGGTTAAAAGCTGACATTGATAAAGAACTTTGTCAATAATAAGGTTCTAAGAATAATTCACAATGCTTTAATTTGAATTTTCCATGGATATACTCACAGAAGGCAATTGTTATTAAGTCTTCAGGGTTCCTGTTTTTTTTAAGTGTCATCTTAGGGTCAGACTAATAAAGTTGTGTTATTAAATGTACTCAGTGTTTTCAGGTACCCAAGAGGATTTTTGCTCAATCTGGCCTTTCAGTGACCAGCTCGTAAGCACCCACTTGGGACAATTTATTGCTGTTGTGTGCAAATAAAACACCAAGTTGAAATTTGGTTTGTGGTATTCTGTTATCCTGGGAGAGGTTTTTGTTTTTCCCTTTAGTGGCTCTGTAATTAATTAATTCAAAGGAGAAAAACTTAAGTTTTATGCACACCTGCTCTGTTTGACCTTTGTTTGCTTTGAGCGTTTGATGCTTCTTTTAGAAAAAAACTCCTTTGGGAGATTGAATTTTAACCTTAGCTAATGGAAAAGAAGCATCTAAGCTTTAAGTTTTTGTAGCTTCATCAACAGAGAATAAAGGGATAAAGGACAATGTCTACAATCATTTATAGATGCACGTGTGTGCATGTTTGTGGTATTTGTTATGTGAGAATCTAAATAACAACATCCTCTCGGAAGCATTTTATCAAATAGCTGTATTTAGAGTCCACACTATTGTGTGTCTAATTACTGTAATCTAACTGAATAAATCTGCCTATTTGACTATAGGAAGACAAGGTGTTAGGCTCACAACAGATAAGAACATGAGATAACCTAATGATCTCCCTTTGGGTCTAGTTTGTGTGCACAAATGATAAAATATTTTGACAATGAAAAAAAAAATGTTCTAGATTGTATTTTGTGGTCTATTTTCAGTGTTTTTTGTTAGTTGGTACCACCTTGGTTAAAGAAAGAAAAACCCCACAATGGTCACAGAAAACACAAAACAACAAAAAATCATAACGAAATGAAAAATGTAAACAAATAACTTAAGAAACACTAAAAAATGGTCCACAAACATAATCTAAAAAAATGTACATAAAGTTCACATTTAGACAAAATTGTTGGTGCCCCTCGTTTAATGAAAGAAGCGCTCACAATGGTCATAGAAATGATTTCATTCCGGCAAAAGTAATAATACATAAAAATTCTATAAAAACAAACAAAGTACGACATTGGTTTTCAACAATGCTATGAGAGGATGATTTAAACAAACAAAACAATCAAATAATGAAACAGGCCTAGACAAAACTCAAGGTTCCTCTTAAAAAGACCAGAGGGACAAGTCAAGGTGTCTCCACTAATGAACATCACAGGTGGATACAATCTGGTAATCAGTCAGTAAACATATATATATATATATATATATATACTACAGGTAAAAGCCAGTAAATTAGAATATTTTGAAAAACTTGATTTATTTCAGTAATTGCATTCAAAAGGTGTA
>JAUZNJ010032622.1:0-38705 GCA_034780135.1 Jordanella pulchra | reverse complement strand
AGAGGACCCGAGCTCAGAGGATGAAAGAGACCAGAGGAGGGTGAGAAGGGAATTTTTATATATATATATATATATATATATATATATATGTAGCAGTAATAATATATCAAACATTTAGAATGTCTTAAGAAAGCAGTTAATGCAGCAAATATAGAAGTATTTTTTTAAGGTCATTACTGATGTCTTTCCATCTTAACATTGTTAAAGTCTACCTGTAGCTTCCAGGAAGTGAAATAATCTATCCCCTGGTTTTATAGTCGTCAACCTCACTGAGGTTCAGTTAATAAATGAGTTGGATTTCTGGCACCGAGCAGCTACTTCACTCTATGATCTTTAAAAACAGCAAAACTGTCTAACGTTTTTACACACAGCTTTTCAATATATTTCAAATATATGTATTTTTCATACATATATCCAAGATAATTTTATTTAATATTGTGTTTTATTTCTTTCCTTTTATTGGTATATGGTTGCCTTTCTTTACTTTTTTTGTACACTTTTCTCCTAATTTTAATTGAGATATTTTGACTGATAAAGCCATAGCTGCACATGCAACTATCTACTCTGAAACAGACAAATGCAAATGATGAAAAGTTCTCAATTGTATTTTTATGTTAACAATATTATAACAGCAGGTGTGAAAAAACATTAGGAAGTCAATATTAATGTTTTTATGAATTATTTCTTGATATAAAAGTAAGTTCAAAAAGAGTGATAATAAAGCCTTAAATATTCTGTGTCTCACAAATAACCTCCTGTCTAATCCCAGTCATCAAAGCCTACAGTTTGAAGGTATCTGGATTAATTATGAGTTGAATGATGGTCTGAACTGAGGATATAATTTGCAATAATGACTAGCGCTCATTATTTCTCCTCCATTCAGGTCCTGAACTCTGCAAAAAATCATTATGTGGGGGGGATCAGAATGAAGGGGCGCTCTTTAAACCCAAACCCTCCAGGTCTCATTTGCTAATAAAATTCACAGAGGTCACTGCCGCCGAAAAGCACGGCTGCCGCTTTGGAAATGTCAATGAAGACAGGGCCATTCTCACTGTCTGCCACCAATCAAAAATGCTCTCGCTGTGAGAGTTAGGCTGTTAATGTGAGCAGCCGTAGCCTTCTCTCAATTTTCCCTGGAACATTCTCTGTGTCCTCTGCAACATGAAAGTGGCCTGATAAAAATAACACAGAATAAGTTTGGGCCTCTCCGTATGACGAGCGTGGCAGGTTCTCTTTTGCACCAAGTCAAACAGATTCACCCAGAGCCATCCATCATGCAGAGCACGTTTGAGTCAGGTGGAACAACTAACCCTTATTATGTTCCCTGGCAGCATCCATTGTTGTCGTATGCCAATCAACAGCAGACCCAAATGGCTTAATATGTCATCTTAATATGCGGTATGCTCTATTGGTTCTCCGCTGAAGTAAATGGGCCAAACAATAGACCATTTGCATGATATAAAATCATTAAAAAAAACAGAATCTTCAGGTGACTCACCAAATTGTTCATTCCATGAAAACTAAAGATAAAGAGGATATGCTAATGTGTCCTCCATTCTAGAAACACTTGTGCAGTCTTAATCCTGTTTATCATAATGGGTAACCTGTTTGCTCAGGCCAAAGGACATATTTTAACCCTGCAAACATGCAGCGCTAGAATGATTGCACAAATTGATTGGATTTTATAATATGCTGTTCTGTTTTGTTCACTAATCATTTAATGGGATTCTATCCTTAACATAAACAAAGTGCAAGGTGTAATTTCCACATGTAGCAGGGAATGACTCAAAATATTTCAATTTTTTTATCATAAAATTTGACAGTACCCTATGTTTTGTTGAAATGATTTAAATTCTGATTAAATTCCTGCTGTCTTTCAGTACAGCATTGTGTCCTCTTACATTGTAATGGACTGACCCCATTATTGTTCATTTGATGAACCCATTAAGGACCATACTTGAATTCCATGTACATAAGGCAATGAGGAATTTTTCTATCAACTAATATATAACTGAATAGGTGGTTAGGTTTAATCCAGCCAACATATGGCACCCCGGTAAATATAATTTAATTGTTAAGGGGGGTAGATTCTAAAATAGTGTAACCCCTGCTTAATTTTATTGTAAAGTATATTCCATCTTTGTTGAATTACTTATTTTTTGTGCTATAGTTTTTTACAGCTAGTTGAAGGCTGTCAATGTGAAAAAATATAAAATTCTAAACCAAATTATTTTACTTTTTTTAATAAAAATAAGTCACCTTTCCCTTGAAACACACCAAAATGGTTTAGAGTAGCAAACAAGGTTTTTAGATGCCTAGTACTTTTTGTGAATTATTGAATTCATTAATTAATATCAAACCTCTGAGATTTCATAATTAAACATCCAGTTGTATTTAAAATTCCAATAACAAGATTAGTTTTCAAGCTTATTCAACATTTTTAGCATGAAAAAGGAAAATGCTTTGTTACTTTGACTAGTTACCATTTATTTTTATTATGCAGTAACTACGTCACTAAGTTGCTCTTTTAAATAAGTAACTAGTAACAATAGTTGTTACATTTTTAAAGTAACCTTCCCATACCTGATGAAGGCAAGTTCTTTTAGCTTGGCATCCTATTTCATATATGTTTGAGACTTTTATTTTGAAGTAAGAAAGGAAGTAATTTTTGAGTTGTCCTGTTGTGCAGGTTGGGTTGGCTGACAAGCCTCCGATATGCCTATAAGTAATTCTACTTTGAGTCCTTGGAAGAATAAGAACATTTTTAACATACAGTAAAAAACTAAAATGTATTGTGAAGATGGGGATAATACAGTATATGGGATACTGTTAGCTTCTAAAGGCCCTAATGTTCCTAAAATAAGAGTACATTATATCATTTTGCTGTCAGAACCATATTATCGTCTGTAGTACAAAAATCTAAATTCTATGAATTGATCAAAAGTGAGCTAGTCTTTTAAGTGTTAAGCTTGCTGGTATAGATCACAGGATTTTTTTTCCAACCATGTTACAGCAGCAAGATTCCCAGGACTTTTGAAAAACAGACCTAAGCATTACAGATCATCTATCAGTTTTCTAGATAGTTTCTATACAACTATCTCTTTTCTAGATTTTCATTCTCTGACTCAGCCAAACACATTTAAGTTATGGTTTCTAGCATTAGTCTAGAACAGAACCAGTTGTGGTTACATAGGTAGTTTCAAATAGTTGCTATGGAACTTGGTGAACCAAAGTGTGACTCAGCTGTAGATTTCTAAAAGTGAACTTTGGAGATGATTTCATCACATTGTCCATCCTACTCACTGTGTTTGCTGCAGTAAACAAACATGTCCTCATATTTTCTTATTGTGCTTAGAAGTGAACTTTTTGTTTATATCAAGAGGGCATTGTTCAGAAAAATAATAAGAAAAGATCACTGTGAAGAACCTCATTCTGCCAATTCTTTATTATTGTCAAGGTGTCACTATCGACCAAGGACACTCTACCAAAACAAAGACCCTCTGCAAACTGTGCAACAAAAACATTCAATTTCTCTCCGGCAATATATTTATGGCAGACATTAAGAATAACACAATAAGTCATTTAGCTGGGGCCGCATCGGCTATTGTGCCTTGTAGAATACAAAAAGCACTAATTAATCTCAGTTAGGGGACCTTCTTTCTCCTTCTCTTGCTATTATTCCCCAGAATCTGTCTCAGGGGAGTTGCAGGGAGCAGAATCCTACTGCTGGCAGCATATCCATGTTACCATCAGAGGGGGCAGCCTCTGCACCAGCTGTGGCTTTCTAAAAAGAGATTATTTGCTCATCATATCTGCAAAAAAATAATCAAAAAAACATTTTGCAGTAACCAATTGGTAAACCTGAAAGCATACAATTTGCAACAGAAAAAAGAATGAGAAAAATCTAGAATTGTACTGATTTTTTTCCATCGGTATCAACTTTCCAAAGTTCATTGAGAACTGGCAATGATTCAAGGACAAAGTAGAAAAGACAGTCGCTGTCCTGCTAGAGGTTTCTCTAGTCTGTGTCACTAAGGAACACTGGGGAGTGCCCAGGAAGATACACGGAGCCTCAGAACTGGGCTGAACCATCCTAAACAGGAGCCAAAGCATGCAATTGGCTTTGCATGGAGGGATAAAATAGGAACCCCGGCATCCAGACGTAACAATTATGCAGCAAGCACCTCATCACAAACAACCAGGAGTGCTAGTGTTGTTTGTATCCTGCTCTTGTGACCAGAAGGGTTTGTTTTTTTGTCTGTCTAAAATTATTGTATTTTGTGCTTTTTTTTCTTTTAACAAAATAAGACAGATTTGGACCAGCTTAGTCTTTGATTCTTTGTTTTGAAGAAAGTGAATCAATCCACAGATGCCAATAAAAAAACTCACATTTTTGCCTTGTTGATTTCTGCAGATTTGCAAATTTGATCAAGTTACAAATTGATTCCCCTAGGATGGTGCTGGGGTCCCTTTACTAGAGACTGTCTGGTCTCTGTACAAGCGGAGCAGGACTTTGTTCCGCATTGCTGAGGCATCCCACCTGGAAGAGGACCAGGGGATGACCCAGGACATGCTGGAGAGACTGTCTCTGGGCTTGCCTGGGTGCACCTTGGGCTTACCACACCAGGGATGGAGGAGGTATCTGGGAAGAGAGTCTGGGAGTCTCTGCCAAGACTGCTGGCACTCCGAGGGTCCGAATAAAGTGGAAGACGATAAAAGCAGTATTCATTTTGAAAAAAAATATTCATATATTAATTTTATTAGAAATCTTATATTGAAAATGACATAGACCCTTCTCAGTATTTAAAGAATTACAATCTAAATTTGTATTACAGTGACCTGACGATCCTAATAATTTTTGACCAACTTTTTGCACGTTTCCTGTTTTCAAAACCTTTCATTGTGGATGAGGTTCGAAAGCCTCCTTGCAATTAACCACATTTTTAGCTCCCTTCCCAAATTAAACCTCACCCAGAAATATTGATCTTTGAGTTTGCCTTTTTGAATTGTATAAAACATACAATTGCATTCCATGGACTGAATAAACAGCTTTAATTATTCTGCTATATAAGAACATGAAATCAGTGATATCCTTCACACAATACTGCATATTGATCCTGTGTTATGCAAGCAAAACTGACAAGTAAATGAAGCTCCAACACCTGCAATTTTTACCAGTTAAGCCTGTTCTTTTTTTTACATTTAAAAAATGCCAAGGTAATTTTTCTTTGACTATTCTGATTTTCCGACAGTAAGACAGTTCATGTCACATATTAGTGGAACCTTGGAAAGATCTTACATAAGTGCAACCAAAATATTCAAGCTATAAACCATAAAGTTAACCTGATCTGTTATACAAACACGCTGTCTGCAGTGAAAAAGATTAGCTCATCTCTGCAAGTTAAAAGCTTGAACTAATGGCAATATCACCTAATTTCAGATTAATTCAGTTTATAATTAGTTGACCAATTGGAGATGGCTGCAAATCATTCAAAGGTAATTCACTAAATGGTCAATTGATCTTATAAAGGAAGACCATTACGTCAAAGTAACGCGCTCACTTGTGAAAGAGTAGAACACTGTGAAGACTTACTCTTTATATGAATACTTCTGCAGTATTCTAAACACCAACAAACCAGAACAGCCACATAAGCTTTGTAAACAGGACTTTATGTTTGACAGAAATCCTCTAATTTCTTCACATTTAGACCCACATGAAGTGTGTTAATATGTTGAATACTAATCTTCTTCCACAACCTAACACCCTTACTTTAAGAGTGCAAGTTCTTGCGATGTTCCTAAATAAAGTACAAAACAAATTCCCTGACTGAACAAAATCCACATTGATATAAAAAAAAAATCTACAGAAAGATTGAAAACAGAGCTTTTATCACAGCTGGGAATTACACCCCTTAAAGCTTTATTTGCTTGGAGAGCTCTACTAGAAACGGATAGACTTAAATCATCACTTAAATCACCTATTCAAAGTGACATTGAGACCACCCCTATTTGGACAGATACTGTCTATGACCAATTTTAAAGGTGCTTGAGGTAGTAATGCATTCTGTTCTTTGTTCTTAGGATTTCCACATCAATTCCATTTCCATCCTGCCACACCAGGTAGGATAACAATCTCTTTGTGTGAGTATGATAAGGTCATTTTGTGAAGATTCATAAGTGTGAGTCAAGAGTAAGACAGCAATCAGAGGTGAGATAGCTTTTCCACCAGCGTGGCTTTCACCTAAATGCATTTTTACCCATCAACCCCTGCTCTAGTATCAGTAAAACAATTTTACCTGTCAAGTACACTACATTTCACATCCCTTTCAGTCTGGTCAAAGAGGGGAGATTACAGTTTCACACAGAAGGTTTGAGTGCTCACACTTTGAAATGGAGAAAGAGTTGCAACCTGCTAATTACGCATGTTTCAAGATGCACCACGTGGAAACGTGCCTGTGTGAAGTGTACTCCGATCGGGAAGCACAATCAGGGCCACTTCTTAACCAGACATGGGATTTTAATTAGATCTGTTAAATTTAGACCGCACGCATAATGTTAATTTGTAGGTCGAGGCTTTCCCAGATTTCATAGTCACCTTTGCCTGGCTTCCATATGCCCTGCTATTAATCAATTGCGATGGAAAAAGGGACACACTTCCCCTACCGTGGAAAGTAATTTCTCTGGGGCGGTTTAACACACATCATCCTGATGTGACACAAAAACAGGTCTGGGCACTGGCTGTTTAAAATTAGTGAGGGCTTACTAATTAATTCCCATTTTGTAACTGAGGGGGTGGGCGGGCAGTGCAATCTATATGGGATGCAGCCTTTGTTAGATTAGTTGTCTGATAGAAAAGGAAAAACAATATACTTTAGTTTGCAATCCTACCTTAGTTATAACAGGAAAGGCAGAAACACCATTTCATTAGTCTAATTCTGAGGGAGCAGTCTGCTCAGAGGTGGTGATATCTGTGGATTTCAATTCAAATGAAGAACGATCAATGCAACATTAAGGAGACAAATTGTGTGCGACAGACAAAAAGCAGGGAAGGCATTCTAATGAATATTGGCACATGACTGATAGGTGGACGTCTTCAATTAAAATGGATCTAAGTGCTTTGATGTCAATTGTTGTTAGTTAATATAGCAGTCCCGATAATTCACTGTATTAGAACATAATACATCAGTGATGAAAATACATAGAAAAAGACTAGAGGGTAGTGTTGCAAAGGGAAACAGAAATATTGTCTTCTTAGGCAAGATGAAGTAGTTCTGTTATGTATAAATCCGAATAAAGCTGTAATAAATATTCTTTAGCTTCTGAAACTAAAAGCTATGGAAAGTAGCTGCACAATATATTCTGATAATAGTCTAATTCATGGCCTGTTCAGGAAGATGTCTGGTATAAACACCTAAAACAGCAGACAGAATCACTCATTATGTGATAAATGTAATAAAACAGATACGAATTTGTCATGCAAATGTTCTGTCAAATGAGTTGTCTTTGGTAGATTAAATGCAGTGTGAGATTGAATGCTGTTCATGGGGTGTTTCTCTTGAAAGTATGTACTATTTTCTTATGTTAAATCATATCTGTTATTTTAGATGCTAACAATATCAGCTGATAATCAAATCTGCACCAATGCTTCACCCAGTTATTAAAATATGTAAAATAAATAAATCATTAAACGTTATTTATGGGCATTTGTTATCTTCTTAAAGGAGTCAACACCTGGAAAATCTGACATGTTTGTGTAAAATCATTGGTGATGATGTTGAGCTTCAGTTCAAAGTTGTGTAAAAGTGCTTTGAATTTTAAGTGTGTGTTCTTTGTTCAAACCAGAAAAGCCTAAAGAAGCAAGCTTTCCACAAAGCACGATTTTGGTTCTCTTGGATTAATAAACACATTCTCACTCTCAACTTGTCAAATACCGACGTCACCCCTCACGTCATATATTGATGTGCAGGGTAAATAAAAGGTGTGGACATTGTATCACGTGACACACACGTGACACCGGACAAAACTTTTTAAAAGTC
Organism: Jordanella pulchra; assembly: GCA_034780135.1. Classification (NCBI taxonomy): domain Eukaryota; kingdom Metazoa; phylum Chordata; class Actinopteri; order Cyprinodontiformes; family Cyprinodontidae; genus Jordanella; species Jordanella pulchra. Next base: position 30,669 of record JAUZNJ010032622.1, on the reverse strand, counting down.
TTGCTGTAGTGTATGCTAACATATATACTAGTGTTTCTTTAGTTTTAGGGGTTAGTTAGGGTTAAGGTAAGCAATGGGCTAGTGGTAAGTTTTTAACTTTATATGGACATTTTTCACAAGTTCCTGCTTCAACCTGTCTTGCAGCCGGCATGTCAATAAGTGACAGGTGAGGGATATTCCCATCTTGTCAGTATCTGACACGCAGAGGACTTTAGCATGAATATTCGATGACATTTGGGAAGGGTGCCAACATTAGCCAGCTTGGACTTACAGTCGGTTAGTGGTGCTGTGTGTGTGTGTGTAGCATTTTATCTATTGTTTAAGAGTCCAGGAAAAAATGCTAATGTTGCTAATGCTAAATTCAACTGAACAGACATAAACACCAGTCACATTCCCCTGCATACCCTTGCAAAAATAAAAAGGGGGGGAGTAAGAAAAGGGTTTAGAATGAGCTCTGTTTAATTTTTCTTCTAAGAATGATTCAACATGAATTTAAAGACCATTTTACAGGGATTATATATGTAAAAGAAACAATGACTCTTATAAAAAACTGTAAAGTGGAATGATCTTATCATATTTTCTAATTGTGTTAAATATTCTCATCTTAAATATAAAACTTTTCATTAAAAAGCAGGTTATGAAATTAGATATAAAATATTCACTGAGCTCATCTGCATACTCTTTATATAGGCTTAGCTCACCTGTGAATTAAGTGGATGTAAGCTAAAATTTTAATTTTTAAAATAGAATATTTGGATTTGAAAACAATACGTTTCTATTATGCGTCTTTTTTTGTTAAGACCTGCTGGGTCACATTAAAAAGGATGAGTGAAAATTAAAAATGTTTAATACTCACTAACTCAAAAAAACATTCTGAAAAAAAATCCATCATTCCAAAGGAATCTTTGCTCAAAGTACCTTCTGACTCTCTCAGACATAAAACATAGTGTCAAATGTGCAGCCTTTTAAGTTACTTATTCTCAGCATGATTTCTTCTCATCATTTGCCAAGCACCACTGTCCTTACCTGAGGGCATCCATGGATCTGATGAAGTCTTTTCCCTGGAGTTGACCTGCTCCCAGTCAAGGTCATCGTCTCTCCCTTGGCTATATCCACATGTTGCCAGTGGCTTCTCAAAGTTACAATCGCCTGTGACAAGAAAAAAATTTTTATATGGTTATCTAGTGTTTCTTATTACGTTGGTGCTTGAATTAATATATAAATTAATGTCTTTTTTTTCTTTTTTTCTGGTATTCATAATGCAATATGCCAGACAATGAGATGCATTTAACTGAGAGAGAGTGAAGGATTACAGTAGTAGGCGAGGCACAACATACATTACCATCATTAGCAGCACGGCAGTCCAATTTCACAATGACAAGTATGAAGTGTCCAAACTCCATCATCGTTAGACATTATGTTCCCCAACCGCACCGCCATCAAGCATAAATTGATTTATTTTCCTTGCCGGCCACAGAACTTTGCTGTTCACGCACACCCACTCCAAAGAGCCACTCTAATCCTTTTTATAAGCTGCTTGCAAAATGGCAGCAAGCAACCATTAGGACCAAGCTTCAACCAGGCTTGGCGTGTGATCGATTAATACAAATACACCCTTTATTCCTCGCACCTTAAAGGCCACACAGAAAACGTGAGAGCTGATCCTTTTTTTTTTTTATGGCCCAAAGTGCTTTTCAATCCAGTCATAAATCTACTGAAAAGTAATGTCAGACCAGCAGGTAGCTGGAAGGAGTTCATTCTGAGTAAAAAACATGAAATATAAAGATGGCTTTTAGATCAGAGTTGGTAGTTTTTTTAGGCTTTCAAATGACATGGACAAAATCATATGGTATTGCTTCTTCTAACATTACATCCTTGTTGATACCAGATGTGCTCTTTATTACTCTGAAACGGAGCTTAATCTAAACGGTAAATATGAAGATGTTTCCTGACATGCTGTTTACAAGGATGCAAACAGACCGATAGCATGCAAATTTATTGCTTGTGGAAATGACCTTTGACCTATAATCTACAAAAGCCAAAACCAATATCTCATCTGCTGCCATCTTTCTCTGACATTCTGCTGCATAAAGGCTACAAGCTGGAGTTTTGTCTCCCTATTTATCTCTCTGGTGACATTTACAGTACATGTGCAAATGAGTGGAGAACACAAGATAATTAATACCAAGCACCGCAGGGCGACTCATGATGATGATGTATTTGTTGCTTTGACTGTCTTTTTGAGGGGGTGGACATAAAATGGTGCGACTGCAAAGTATCACAGGTAAAAAAATGTGTCATTGTTGAGAGCTTGTCCGAGAAAAATCAGCACCTTGTTAGTATAAAAATGAGTGGGCTGTATCCAGGCTACAGTCTTGCTACATGAACAATATTTATATTTGTTCAAATGAATTTTTGGTTTGATCTTCTAAATGATCACTGTTACCAGATGTCTCTAATTTCAAAAGAATTTGATTATTTTGTTGCAGTATTATGAGGAAATCAAGCTTTGCATAGCTGACGCTGATTTATGGTTGTCTTGGTAATTTGACTTGATGATCCTAAATTTGAAAAAAAATCTTACCTAACAAAAGCATCACCTTACCTAAGACAGCATCAAAGTATGTCATTTAGGCTGGCCCAAGACGATAAACTGAAGTTAGGCTGATTCCAAAAAAGCTGCTATGGAACTTCAGCTGGTCATCTGTTGTCATCAGGTTTAGAGATATTGTATTTTACAATCAAATAAGGACCCATTATCTACACTTACACATCCATTTAAACCTGATAGCTCACTGATCATCATTACTATTCAAATGACTGTAGATTTTAACTTTACATTCAAGACTGTGTCTTAATATACAGTTTTGAAATTTTTTTATTACATCTAAGAGTTATTTCATAAATTCACAAAGCAAAACACACAAATACACACAAATGCAGACTCGACCTGCTCTATACAGGATTTCTTTCTCTATCCATGGTGCTTTTGTCATTGTTACTCATTATTTTCTGTAAATGGGATTTTTTTTTCTTTTTATCTTGAACATTTTTCATTAAATCAGAGTATCCTGTTTTTTTAGAACCTTTACAGTGTTTTCTGTTTTGAATGAGTTTTTTCCCCTTTGCTGTAGAGTCCATTTGAACCTTTATATTTATTTATTTTTTATTATTTATTTATTTTAGTCTTATGTGGAACTGTTTGCTTTTATTTCGGCCCTAATACATCTAATTTTCCACTCTTTGACAATAAAAGCAGAGTTATGGACTGATAAAAGATTAAAATCATTTTCATTTTTTATTTCTCTCATTACAACTATCCCATACAATGCACTGAACCGATGCATAATATTCTAACAATGTAAAGAGTGATAGACAGTGTGATCATATTTGAAAAGTTCTAGAATAAATGTATTTTTTATTAAAAACCTATTTTTTGCCAATATATAATTGAGTGGGAGGATGTAAGAATGAAAAGAATGCTGAGTGATAAATCCACCCACATTACAGAAAATGTGGTGCCTGTAAAGTCGGGTAAATTGCAAAGCAAAAAGCACATGAACCTTTTGCCAAAACTTTTAGACGATCTCTTCAAGGAAACTCTAGACCTATGAAGGTGGGGGCGGAAAGAGATAATTCACTGCGTGCATCAGTCGGCTCGCCGTCGAAATGAATATAAATGTCTGTCTTGCCAAAATGTAACTTGAAGAACATTAACATGATTCTTTGGCTGCAGAGTCGCAGGGACAGGCTCCATGCCATTAATATTTTGACTAAACAGTTTCAAGTTCTTTGGGCCGTGCCTCCTGCCTGCTCTTCCCAGCGTGGTGGATCTCAAACAGACCCAAAGAGGTGGCTTTTATTGGCGTTTGATATTTAAATCAATGGCACTGGTAGGAAGGGAAACATATTCACAGCCAGTGGGGGGGGGGGGTTCAGAGCACTGTTGAAGAGGAAAAAAAAAACCTTTAAAAAGAGTATTCAGAACACATAGGCAAATTCCTGCTTAATTTTTGAAAGGTTTAGCTCTTTTTATTTTAAATGTCACACTGTTCAATAATAAATCAGGAAAATGGAGGGGGGATAAAGACGCAGTTTGAAGCGTATTTTCCTTTCAAAGACTTCATTACCAGTTCTGCTCCATTAACAATTCTGTTGTTACTCTGTTCATTTGGTGACAAGACATTAAAAACCATCTACTTCTGACTGTGAAGACGTTCAATTTGAGAAAATGTGCAATTAGCAAAAAAATGGTATTTACCTAGTTTAATTTACTCTCCCTGGTAAAAAGTTTGCAATTTTTTACACCTGGTAATAATATATTGTTCACACACTTTCATATGCTTAATTAGATATTTTCTAACACACCATCCAAAAGCAGTGTAGATTCATAAGCTATAACTAAAAACTATATATATTGTTTAAATTTTCCATTTAGAAACAATACTCTTAAAAGGATACCATGCAGTCATCCTCTTTGAGTGAATACTTTGCAGAACCACCTTTTAACAATGTAGTTGCAAGTTGGTTTTTGCAGGACACCTTCATCAGATTCATATATTGACCCCTGCCAAGGAGGTTATGTTTTTAGTCTAGTTCGTTTGTGTGTGTCTGTCTGTCTGTATCCAGGTTAACTTGAAAAATTTTAAACAGATTTTCATGAAATTTTTACCACAGCTGCACCTCGGTTCAAGGAACAATTCATTCAAATGTGTTATTGATCCAGATCATGTGGGTTTAGCTATAGGTGCAAGTCACAATATGGGGCATAATGTGCTGCTTGGCGTAGGTCTGCGCTCTTTCTAGTTAGAGACTGAAATGCTTGACTTTTTTTACCCCGTAACATTTCAAGTTCCGTCAGATTAGCCAGACAGTTTGTAGTAACATTGTCACTAAAGAAACTCTACAATGTCACTGAAACCATCTCCCATTGAAAAAAGTTGCACCATAAAAAGCTATCAAAAGTTCTTAGTTTTTCAGTAGCACTTTCATTTTTCAGCAATTACATTTTCAATGTTTGACATTTTCGTGTTTCATTTTCAACATAATATTTTACAATGACAAATCTATTTTTCAATGTCAATTCAAACTTCTCATTGGTTAACCTCCATAGACTTTAAACAGAAACCGTCTTAGTTGTACGAGATGCCAGAGAAACACAAGACAAAACTTTTACAAAACTGTGATTCCATACCTAAATGTCATAATGACAAAATTAAGTACTGCACTCTTTTGACTGCTGTGTTTTCTACTTTTTCACATATGGATCTGAAATCTGAAACCAGTTTGTTGAGTCAATGCAAGATATAATTAAGAACAGGTAACAGGGTGTGAACGAGCAATAAATCAATTTGTACCACTTTGATCAGCCCTCAAGGCTCTCAGGTGTCAGTATTGGGAAATACTCCCAACAATGCCTGCTACCTTTTATTGATCTACAGCTGTTCTGTATGGCGATAAACACAGAAAGCATGTGGTTTCCACAAAGATTATGAGTTCCATTAAATGTGTGCGACTTTACTATTTCTGTTTTTAGAGATAAAAAAAACAAAGCGTATCACATATAACATGTGTTGTGTCACCAAAACAAACAAGTGCTTCTGACTGTACAAATTCATGCAGATGAACACATCAGTCACTAGCATCATAATAGTTCTTTCCTCTGCAGGAGGTGCAAGTTGCTGCCAGAGAGTGGCACAACCCCCATATAATCAGCCTCAGCAGCTGCTGAAATAGATATTCCAACCAGAGGCTCCCAGCTCTCTGAGGGAGCTTTAACTTTCGATAAATGCTTCTATGAGGTGTGGGTAGTCTGGGAGCACAGATGAATGTGCTCCACCCTGTCAACATTCGCCTTTCAAGAGAAGCAAGCGGCTTGAAGCTTAAAAGGTGGCCCTAGATATGTCATGAAACAATTTATTCCTGAGTGAGAACACACAATAGTCTTTATATTCTCACGCAGAGTGCATTTCAAAAGAAATCTATCCATCTTTTCCTGGACCAAGCCAGAGGCCAGAATCAATATCGCAACCCCTCAATGCTGGAGCCAATTTCTCCTAAAGATTTTCAAGTCAGACTTAAAAGGCCTTTTGTTATTGCACCTGTAACAAAAGTAAACTTTGGACTTTAAAAGCTGTGTGCAAGTGAATCTCTGAAAGTTCTTTACCATAGCAGCATGCAACGTGCACAGTGCTCTGAATGCCAAATGATAAAAGTGAGAAGGACTCTGAGGGTGACAGTGCAAGAATGAGGAGCTGATGAAAATAAGACTTTAAGAAATCATGTGCTTCTGTAGCTCTGTCATATAGATCTATCTGCAAGAGTTTTGTTGGTTTTTAAGGAATTACCTTTGGAGAAGTAACAGGTAAAGTGACTAAATTATGAGTAAAAGTCAATTCTGAGTCTTGAAAAAAATCTAGAAGACATAAATCAGAAGGATTATTGAGAGTATGAATACTATGTTATTTCCCACCCCATGAAAAATCCCATGGTGATATAAAGTCAAACACAGACCAAAACCTTTTATCCATGTACGTGTGGAACAGAAAATTTAAATGTAGGAGACTTAACCCTTGCTCTTTACACTACAGCCAGTCATTAACCCATTGACACACTGGTGGTGGCAAGCCACATTGTAGCCACAGCTACCCTGGTGCTCTCTGACAGAAGTGAGGCTGACGTGCACCATAAACAGGCAATGCGGGTGAAATGTCTTACCCAAGCTCCTGAAAGCCAGAACCAGGGCTTGAACCAATAACCCTCCAACTGAAGGGCAAACTCCTGCATCTGACACCATTGTCCACTGTCACAACAACAACAATGGGCTAGTCTTTTGATGAACATCCCTTCTCCGTGTTCTCTAGACATTTTGGGAATAGTTGACATAAGTTCCAGCCATTGGGGTGATGTTAGCCTAGAAGACAGGAGTTTATCCTGCAACCAGGGGGTCACTTATATGAACCCCAGCTCATTTGTCCCATTTGTTGCTTCCTTCAGCAAGACATGTCACAGCCATTGCTTCTGATAGTGGCCAGTAAGCTGCCTGTGTGCAGCAGTCTTGCATCTATCTTCATGCCACTGGATATATTGTGCACAGTGTAGCTTTTGCCAAACATCAGAGTATGATTTTGAGTGTGGATCAGTGATTGACTGAATTAATAAAGCGCTTTAGAGTCCCCTGACTTGAAAAAGGTCTATATAAGGACAAGCCAAGAAATAGCAAAAGTGGTTGGTGCTGCTTCTTCAGTACCACATGTTATAAAATCAGAAATTATTCAATTGTAGAATTGGAAAAGATTGGTAGTGGTGTGCAGAAACAAGTATGGGAATATACACTGAGTACAACTGAATCTTTTAGTCACTTGTTTTTCAAACAAATTTTAAACCATAAAAAGTTAATATGAGAAATACAACTGTGTCTAAAAACTTGACTGCTTAAAAACATTGTTTTAAGTTGTCAGCCTTAATGTGCCAACATCTATATAACATGCCTGCATTGAAATCGACTATCTTTCAGATACAGATTCTCCTTTCCTGCAACACCACTACCCAACTCCCGGCGGCAGATATCATTGCTGCAAAACCTCCTTAGCCCATCTGCCAATTCTGCAATTACCAGCTTTCCAACCTGTTCTGTTGGGCTAGGAAATCACAGGTCCACCCTTCACCCCAATCTGCCTCAGTGTCTGCACTTGTTTTAACAAACATCTTGTCTGTTGGCAGCCCCGCAGACTGAAACCACAAGGCAATCTGGGGTAATTTAAAACCAATGTCGACTATCTCCCTCCACCACGGCCAGTTTAGAGCTTCACAATCCGGCAGCTAAGCCCCTCAGGGACTGATAGGCCTTTTCAGTCTGGCCCTATTTCACTTATCTATTGGCAGCTCCTGCCAAGTTCTATCTCAGCACCGAATTGCATGTGTATGTTCCCTGTTTGGGGACTTTGAACTGTGGGAAGGGATTTAGCCGATCAATCTCAATATCATTATCAATCACGTCTTGCTGTTCACTAGATTGATTTGGGGGGAAATAAAGAAGTTAGAGTGAAGATTTCCACTGATAATCTCCCCGGCCGAGCTGTGAGCTTTTCAGCAATGTTGTTTCTAGGTTTTGTTTTTCCAAGTGAAACAAACAAACGACATCAAGCATAACAGAGTTAAATCAGGATTAAAAATAAATAAATAAACATTGCTGTCCAAGCTTAAAATAGTTTAATTTCGATGCAGAAGTAAATAATACATACATAAAATGGCTTGGCATTATGTGTAGCTCGTTAAATCCCCCCCCTTTCTCTTTTCTGGGGCATTTTTTTCATTTTGTCTTGTCAACCAAATATCAACTTGATGAATGTGCTTTACATCAGGGGTACAACACAGCTTCTGATCAAATGCGCCCATGTGCATGGTTAGATGTACATCGGAGATGACAGGCAGCCTTCTCCTCAGATATGCTAAATTTTGACAGATGATTTTCGAGCTATGTGTGTCGGCACGGGGCCCTGCGTTCTCTTCCACTGCGCCTGTCAAGAACTTCCAGTAAATGACTTCAAATCCATCTCCATTCCGCACAACCTGCCAGGCACCAATTAAGATGAATATGGATTCTAACTCGGAGACATGGAAGGTCCTTATTGTCATTTTCCCTCTAAGTAATAAAAATGAGGATGTTGGAGGGGGCGGATGTGTTGAAGTACGTACTGGTGATGATCTCAAACATGAAACAGATTTTTTTAATTATCGCAGTTCCTGAAAATGGGTAAGGAAGATTCAGTCCCTTTTGAAAAGCCCCCCCACCTACACCACAGAGTGTTTGTTTAACACACTATTTGGCTTTTGGTGCTGCCCGACTCTTACTTGACAGTAACAAGGCTGGTTGACAATGGCTTCGGTGTCGTTCCCCCAGCATCCTCATTCCAAACTCTGTAAACAGAGAGAGCTACAATACGTCTGTCTCAGTGCCTCTGCCCTGCAGAAAGAGAAAATGATGCTGCTTCCTATTCAGCTTAATGCCTGACAGAGAGAAATAGGCTTGTTTGGCTCCCATTTCCTGGTGTTCAGCATGCCCCCAGGAATGATACGGTGCCTGAGCACAAGAGGCGCTTTATTAAAATGACTGTTTGTCTGTTGTACGAGTTAAAGCAGCAAATGAGAAGATGTATTTTGATCTGTGAGGTTAGCATGCCTTATTTGTCCAATGTCAAAAAGAAAAACTGGAATAGAAAGAAAACCTTCTGCTGAGTCCAAAAGCCACAATTTCCTGGCGAAGCAAATTCTGCGAAAATAATTTCATGGACAATTGTTCACTGAGAAACACTATAACTTTTACATAAAATCTACCAAGGATTGGCTCGGTATTTGAATCATGGACTATCATTTCAATTAAAGAAAATAAATGCTGGCTAGGGAGCTGCCATTACAAGCTTAAAAGGGATACTAGGAAATGTTACTGAAAGGCACAACACAAGGCCACCCTAAACCTTTCATACTTTAAACTTATTTTTTTTTTTTACTTCTTATGCTACAACAGCAAACTTCAATGTGTGTCATTGAAATGTTTCTGGTGTACCAAAGGGTAGCCAATATTTTACAGTGGGAGCAGAATAATAATTCCTTTTATGAATAAAATTGAAAATCTTGTTACATGCATATGTGTCTTGGCCTTTCTAGTTTAGCACCTCTGAATTGCAAAAAGAAAAAAAAATATAGTGCAAAAAGCTGCGTTTAGATTTCACCAAATTTGTTCAACGGAGCCAACCTGTGTAGTATCTGAATTTATAATTTAATCAAAAAAGCATCATGAGGACCAATAAAATAAATCAGATGGGTCAGTGGCAGATCTGTAGAGAACTTTTAAAATCGTTTGAATAATAAAAAAAGTATCCCAATCTCTGAAAATCTGTCCGGAAAACAGAGCAATGGTTAATTCATCATCTGAAAACGTGGAAAGAATTGCTGGATCACACATCCGAACTCTGAGAAGTAAACCTCAGCTGACGTGTCCCAGAAAGACAGAATTGCGTGTTGGAAAGTGTGGCCAATACAGTCCTCCAATATTTAAACTTGCATTTTTTTCAGTGTCTGTAAGAGATGTTTCAGTGCTGTTTATGTGGACAAAACATTGTGTATAACAGTGTTTTTGTCATTAATATTGTGGTAATAGTGGCCATAGAGCAAAATATTAACAGTGAGTTATAGAGGAATCCAAAATATGTGTGTGATTATCTCAGAGTTTAAGTCACTCAGACCTCCCAGTCAAGAGTTTCAGGGTAAATGGAAATCAGTATACGCAATAACTGAAAACCTACTAGGATATGGCAGTCACACTGAAACACTGGGGAAGGAGAAAACTAATCAGAGAAGCAGCCAAAGAGCTCATGTTACTGCTGAAGGAGCTGCAGTAGGGCACACCATTTCAGATTAGTCTCAAATAAACTTTTCATTCAACATTACAACTACATTAAACTGAAACTGTTTGTTGGTGTAAAACTGACTGAACATAACCCTTAGCAAACCCCAGTAAACCCTGGTAATGGCAGCATTATGATCTTGGGATGCTTTTCCTTAGTAGGGACAAGGAGTCAATGGGAAGATGGATGGAAATAAAAAGAAATCTTAAAGAAAACCTCTTTAAGGCTGTAAAAAGACTGAGGAAGCAGGTTAGCTTTTAGCTGGACAACAACACCAAACATAAAACCAAAGCTACAATTAAATTGCCAAAATGTGAAAACTCAAGTTTCTGAATGGCCTAGTAAAACTTCAGATCTAAATCCAACACAGAAGCTGTGGTTTAGAGATCCACTTTATTCAGGTTTTTTGCAAAAAATAATCAGCTAAACTTATAAAACTGGGAGAAAACTTTGGCTTCTATAAAGTAGTAGGATGATGTCAGTTTTCTGTTTGTAATGTCACAATTTTTTAAAGGCTCAATAGATAACAAAATATTGGTATTTTCTACCTATCAATAATATCAAATAACATTAATAAGTTGAAGCAAGATTTTTTTCTACCTTATTTTGTGTAAATACTTTTTAAAAACATGCTTCTTTAGTGTGATTTTTATTTAAAAAATGATGTATTTTTACTTACATTTAATTTCTTGGAATTTTTATTTTTGAATGGGGCATATTTATTTAATAATCAAACTGATGAACATTTCCTTTTAGTACACTTCAGTTCAACATATTCATGGGGTGCCACACAAGAACTTTTTTATTGTAAAACACAAGCTTAGTCTGTGCTCATTGCCAAAAAGCCATTTTCTTACTCCGAGATTAAATACAGAGAATATGCCCAACAATTAATCCTTCTGGGGACGGCCCTCTAACCTAAACCTCTTCAGTCGTCCTAATCGCTTACAAAATTTTGAATTCTGTTCAGCTGAAAGGGATAAAATGCTAATGACAATGCTAATGTCAACTTCAGTGCTTCCACCTCCTTGCCTGCTCTAATTTGTCAGACATGCAAGTAACAGCACCAGAAATTAGCCCAAAGGGAGAGCTCCTCTAGAGAAGAGAATGATTATGTTTGATCATGGAATAAACAACATTAACATGCTTTGTTGGTTTTCTTTACAGAACTCAAATTAATGCTTGTTTTATGGGTGTAGGAGGAAATGATTCAGGGTTGAATGTCAAAGTATCTGTAAATCACTAATTGGAAAATGAGGAAAGCAAAAAGAAAGGTTGGATCAATCCTTCTCTGGAAGGAGAGAGAATATAGGTCACATGGCAAAGATTCCACATTCTGGCAGAATTATCAACTTGATGAAATATCATTACTTTGCTTTTGTATGATGACATATTGTCAATCACAGCGCACGTTTATTCTCTCGGTGTGCCACGGCACTGAGTTGGGAACACCTGATGGGTAGAGACAGCACAGATGTGGAAAGACGGCTGCCTGTGCAGGTGAAAGGGTACCACGAGGATCTGAGCTCTGCCTTGACAGGTGTGGCTCAAGAGATTTCAGTCCCAGTGGGAGCTTTTTTTAAAGTGCCATCTCAGGGTCTTCACCTGCACACTTCAAACAAAATCAGACCCTTTGTCTTTTTGCAGAACCCACATAAATCAGCTAACCTGAAAGAAAAGTGCTACGGCCCAGCTTAATCCTCCTGGGTCATATGGAGCCGGTGTGGAAAGCAGAAGGCGCATGAGGCCGGCTTTCAAGCGTACTGCTTGTTCCGACCGAGTTCTTGTTGTGCTCTTCGACAGAGCCGTCTTGAGGCCAGCGAGTTAGAGTTTCATTTAAAAACAGGTGGGAGGAATCACATTTTAGAGTAATGGACTCTTACCGCCATGACATTTTAGGACAAAACAGATAATTAGAGCAATATCACCAACACCATTTACCAGAAAATCTCCGTTCAATGTGACAGCATAGCTTCTGCAACACTTTATCATGGTAGCCTAAAGCAACTTTTGTAAATTACCTCTTAATCAATTTCCTGTGTCAAATAATGCTACCCATTACCATAGTTATACTGACATAAAGGATCTTATTAATTAGGGATTCACCAAGTCCACCATCATCACAATCACATTAGCCAAGATTTATGGGTAACTTAAGTACCATCTTGCAGGAATTGTGCTGAATTTGGTCCTGCAAGGTGAGATTGTCTAAGTGCAGTTATAACACACAGCATAACAAACCATGACTTCTTAATGTAGCGGTTCACCCTATTTATTTTATTCCTTTCTGTTTTTCTGTTAGAAAATTTGAAATAAGCCATACTGATTGGTGGCTTACAGCTAATTTAACCTAAAGTGTGCCAAATTACAAAGGGCTCCTACACATTTTTCTTACCAGACCCTCATACTTTTTCACCCAGTAAATTCCAGAATACTTATTCCTTGCTAGCTAACTCCTAAAGCATAAAAAATACACCCAAAAAAAAGGCTGATGAATGGACATAAATAGATGGATTTTTACGGAAAATCTTTTATGTTTTAATATAAAACTGCAGTACAAATGGAACACTTGTAGCATTAAATTCACAGCCATATATTTTTACCCCTGTAACATGATTTAATATCTCACTTTTATTTTATTGGAATTAGAGAACCAAGGGAAGCTATATCTTCAGCATCACCTTACTATGCTTTCAAAAGTGTGTTATAGATAACGTGATCACGCCATTTATCAGGAAGTCAAAGAAATCTGCTGATAAATTTATGTGCATTGTAGATGACAGTTTGGACAATATCCAATACTGCCTAGGTAGAAAATTGATGCAAAAAAAAAAACAATTCAGTACATTAAGGGAATCAAGTTTTTCTAAATTTTAGGTCCTTTAATCACAATAGAAATTTCTTAAGTGACACAGCCGCTTTGGATGTTATCATCCCATTAAATTAGCGCTATTATTGATCATCAGTCCCATAGGATGGCTCTAGATTGTGCCTCCTACCAATAAGGATCAGTAGCTTGTTGTCACCGAATGAATCCTAACCCTAAGGCAGTTCCCTTTTTTTGCCTGCAGAATTTGATTAATCTATTTGTGTAATCTGAGCAGAATTGTAGTTCTTCATGTATTGTAAAAAAAAAAAAAACAAACAACAAAAAAATGCTCACATTTAACAAGCTAAAAACAAAAATCTCATATCCTCTCAACTCAGCTGTTTTAAACAACATTAAATTAGAATCGACTGAAACATGTAAAGTTCATCTAAAGTAGGTTTGGTGTAAATTAGTTAGATGAAAAGTATAAAGTAGGTAACTTGTGGTTTCAGATGTGGCCGAAGCAGCTGTTATAAACTATAAGCTGCAAATTATCAGCCTTAAGAAATCTACTAGAAGGTAGAGGAGGCACAGTCTGAAGCTATTCTATGGGACTGATAACTGCAAATAACGGCCATTAAATGGTTGATGTCATCCGAAGCGAGTGAGTGACAAAGCTGATCAATGCTTTTACTACATTGCTTTGTACATTAGGCAGTAGTCAAGCAGCTCTTTTCTTCCTGGTTGCACCTATTACATTATAAAATGCTGAAACTGTGAACTTTTCAGGAAACTCTTTTTCCATTTTGTGCATTTTGCATTCATTTGTGTTTTCTGTCTTCACTTCTAAGTACCTTTAAGTCGTTTGGTTTGGTTAGTCCCAATATGATGCATTCTACTCGCATTAAAAAAAAAAGGAAGATTGTCTTATGTTAACAATAGTTTTTTTTTCCCAGTTTAACTTTAGGTTTACTATGCAACATCCCATCTCTGTTGATTTATGGTTAAGAGTATTGTGTTGTTTTTTTATACAATCTTTGGCTTTAACTTCATATTCATGAAAATAAATTAAACTGAATTTTGTTTATTTATATGGCTCCAATTCACAACCCCATCATCTCACGACACGTTACAAAGACAATAAAGTCAAATCATACAGATAAATTGGTTTGAAGTATTCTAGCAAAGGTCAATAGTGTCTCTTTCACATTGCTCCGATTTTGATCAGACAGCAGCTACAATAGAGGGAGCATTTGAAGAGATAAACAGCAAAAGATATGTAAGTTATTAGTCTCAGATTTAACTCAGTTAATTGTAAGACTAAACTATGTATTGTAAGTATTTTTCATTTCATAGTATTAAATTGTAGTAGTAGAAGTAGTGAGAGTCCCTATGCTTTTATTGCATTTGTTTAGGTTGTTCCCAGCACCCAATTACTTTAAAAAGGAATAGTTAATCATTTTAGTTGAAATCCTGCTTTGTGTTCCTGCTGAAACAGCTTTCCAACTGTGATTTCCTGGAGTCAGTGATGGTTGCTTGGCAACGCCACAGTGGTTTTGTAAGAATTAAACTAATAGATTAAGTACATTAATAAGTGAACTTGGAGTTGCACGCTGTTAGATTTTATCTTTGGACGGAGCAGTTATTTGAAAGTAGATGCTTATCCTTTTCTTTTCTACAGATTTCAGAGACATGTCGATGTTCTCAACATTTGGCATGAACAAAGAACAGGGAAGTTGCCCCAAACATCAAACTTTAATGTGAAGGCAGTGAGGCCATGCGCATACCTGATGTTACAGAAAAAAAACACTGAACATTGTCTGTTTTATATTCTAAGATTCTAACATGAAATTAAATATACTATTATTCTATGAAAAGTTTGAAACAAGAAAGATCACATAACCTATCCAGGCGTTTGAAATAAACTGAAATATAATAAACAAAATAATGCAGCTCACGTTTGAAAGCGTAAAGAACATGAAATTAAACTTTTAGCTCTTATATTATTAGTTCAGACAGTAAAGTTGTATAAAGAAGTCAAGGTTACAAAGGGATTCCCTGACTCATTAATATTATCAATTTTAAAATCTAATTATTGTGCGACTGCTCATGACCTATTTTCTGATTTAACTGTTCCAAACCTTACCCATCACAGAGGAACCTTTAATGTTTTAAATGGAGCTCCAGCTCCAGCTGGGTGTTCCTCCGGGAGACCTTGCAGTCCCCCCATCCCATTCCTCTCGTGTCCCCTGCAGGAAAAGAATATTACGATCTTTCATCTCAGTGAATGATTGCAGATATTAATATGAAGGGAAAAGAGACTTCTCAAGCTCAGTACTCCTCCGATCTCTTGTTACTCTACCATTTTTTTCATTAACAGGGTGACAGGTCTGTATGAAGTCATAATGCAGGCACAATCTCACCTGACAGTGGAGGGAATTTACAGTGAGGATGGCTCGGGTGAAAAAAGGGCAAACGAGGGGAGTAAGTGTGAAGAATAAAGCAAAGGTTACCCTAAGAGATCACTGCAGAGCATTTTTTTTTATCTCACAACAACTGAAGTGCTGGGCTATTATTGTTTGCCATCAGAGGAACTAAACTTCTAGCATTCATGTGTCAGTTTCAAACCTGAATTGGGATAAAACTAATAAAGGAAGTGCAAGTCAGCCTGAATTTAAAAATGATCGTTTCATTCAAGTTGTTTAAGTTTTCTCCTTCTTAAACAGGCCGGAAGGCGACAAAAAAAAAGGTTGAGATCATCCTGATCTTTAACTCCCACTTACACTTCTCAATTAAATTTTAGTCTGTAGTCTATCCGGGCCCATGAACGACATTCCTGTTATTAAAAAAACAAAACAAATAAACAAACAAAGAATGGGTAAAAATAAATAGCTCCAAACCTAAATCTACAAGGATAATAGAAAATCTGCCAACTTCTACATCTCCTTGTATGCTGATTTGTTGATTACAAAATGTTCTATTCTACATTTGGTAAACACTGTGAACAAACACTGTGAAAAAAATGCATGAATACAGTTTGGTAGTGCGGTGAGTTTCATCTGCAGACTGCCGGTGGTACAGTTGGCTACGCTTTCTTTGTACAGAACTTTCTATTAACTTGCTAAATCGGTTTGACAACAAAGTACTTCTGTTGAACTTTTATCCTTTGTTACTAGAAGCTACTCTTACATAAAGGCATCGCTATGTGTCAATCTATCAATATGATCCCCCAAGTCTTTCTTCAGGAGTGTCACCATCAGAATGACCACAGAGGTCGGCATCTTCTTAATCCTCACACTAGACTTGAGAAAAATGTCTCATCCAGTCAAAAATCATTTTGCTTGACCATCCCAAAGGCCTTTAGACCTATATCGGGTTGACTCCAGGAGCCAAGTCAATCATTAGATTAGAAAACTGCCAAAGGCTTTTTCACACTCCAACACTGTGGCACTCATACTTCATGTATGGGCTGTTCTGACATGGTCTCAGAAATGTCAAGGAATCCAAGAGCGTCAAAATACAAGAGCTGCAAGGCTCCTATCTGTCACTAATTCAGGTCATTGGAGAAAGGATGAGGGGAAGGGGAAATGTGGAAGATACACTGTTAACCCATGATGACATTTTCTGTAAAAAGTAATAATAGTCAGAAGCTTTCCCTTTCTGAAATCACATTGTGTTTTCTTGAGTTTACAACTATAGGATTAGTTTTTGAAGTTGCTGTCTAAATGGCATCTAATCTAGGACTTGGCAGCCTTGTCTAAATGTGTCACGAGGACAACAAAAATGTGATGGAAAGAACAAGACCAATTTGTGGAATATTACTTACTTTTCAATTTTTGTAGTCTTCTATCTATCAGGGATCACCTGTTGTGTACATTCCATGTTTTGGAATAAAGGGTGTAAAACATGAAGCACGTGATGAATAAATAAAAATTTTAGCTGTACAGTTATGGTAGATATTTTCAAAGACATCAGGTTTACACTCAGTTTGTAACCATTTGACACCAAAAGATTGGAAAAAAAATAGGTATAGCAAGTCAAGGATCTGGCTAGCTAAGGCAAGCAAATTTTCATCTGTGCAGACAGGGCATCAGCAAAGTTTCATAAGATGCATTGTTTTATAACCAAGATGGTAATAAAAACATACTATACTTATATATATATATATATTGTAAAATATAAGAAAGAGATATTATGTATGCTATGGCAATAGAAATAAAGGTCGTTCACCGTTTTACATTTCTCTAGTTTATGTGTGAATGGCTTAAATAAGATGTAAGCTGTGGATTGCCAATTTGTAACATTTAAAACTCATTTTGAAGCTTTTAATCTGACCCCGTTCTACTTGTTTTTCCATATGGCACGTTGAAAGTGAGAAAATGCATGGAGGGGGCAAGCACACAAAATATGGTCTACTGAATGAGCCGCAGTGCTTATTACTCTGACACCAGATGTTTAAGCAGAAAAGCGAAGATAATTTTTAACCTGTAGCCATCTGTGGTGCTGCTCCGACTGTATAGCAAAAAATATATATATTCTGCTGGCTTGAGAGCCTCTGAATTTTCCTCTCCAGCAATTAAAACAGCTCCAAACTTAAGATTGGATTCCTTCAAGTAAAGAGATAGGAAAGTTTAAAAAAAAAAAAACATATGCAAACACAAACAGTCATGAAAAAAACACAAACACAACAGATTGGGAGTTGGAAAACTTTCCAAACCCTTAAATGAGAAATGTGAATACGATGATAACAAGCAGCTGGAAAGCATTTGTTCATCAAATGGAAAATGCTGTATTTCCAGAAAGATGTCTGCATAAATTAACAACCTGTGCCTGATTTTGATATTCACAAGCTAAAATTTACAGCCATTAGGGTATGAAGAAGCAAAGTAAGCAGGAGAATATTTCTATGGAGGAAGCATGAAGCTTTTACTCTTAATGAATTAGATGTGTGAAACTTTTCAGCATCTTCCATTTCACACACACATTTCATTAACCTGCAGTTCATTCATTATTGCTGTGGGTGTGAGTTAAAGTAGCAGCCACATATGTAATTGCGTTATCGAGGTTGTAGGGCTGTGGCTAATTACTGGCTGAGAACACAACAAAAGCCACTTAGACATCAGCCTGACGGAACGACCCACAATGGCTTGTGACAAGAGCTGTCTTGCCTGAAATTTCAAGGGGAGACATGATAGCGCAGTAATTTATGACTCATAACAGAATCACATCATCCCCATAGCATGAAAGATGACAAGGGTATGCTGAAATAAGTCAACAAGTTTTCTGCTCCTGAACTGATGGACAAGATTTGACAGCAAACTACTTGTACAAGGGGATGTTTTACCTTAAATTAAGATTTAGCACTATTCTGATCAGCAAATCTAATGCAGTTGGTCATGGTGATGATGCTGCTGCTATAAGACAAGGCACCCATTAGGAAGCCGTAATCTGGCAGTGGACTAGCGACCTATGAGGCTGTTATGTGCAATAGGCTCTTTACTGAAACCCTCATTAGTTGTTATTCATGTTGAACTATAGTCTGTAGCAAAATATACTTGGACTTACTTTGTCATTTTGTATACACAAGGTGCAGCCACAACGAAATTTCATTGCATGTAGCTTACGACAATACACTGAGTTTGCAATAGTAGAGAATAGCAGTGCAATGCAATCATGGAAATAAAGTGCAGCAGTGATAGGAAGTTAACTTTGCAAAAAATAAGCACAGTGAGTATTACAATATCACCTTTCCTAAAAGGTGTCAGACATTTTAAAGTTAGAATCTACAGAAATTTTAAGACCCTATTCATGTGTCCTTCATAGGCATTTCAGAGTGTCAGGAACAGCACGGACAAAGTGTTTTCTAGCTATTTCGATGCCCCCGGGCAAGATTATGGTTTAGCAACTGCCTAAGCAAGCCGAAAATGTCAAGAGGGGACAGCGGTGTCAGTGGTCTGTATCAATGAGTCATGAAAACAGGTTAGGGGTAAAAAGGTGAGAAGTAGTAAACCCCTCTAGGGAGGTCCAAGGGCACGATTTTCTGAAAGAAAATTCTATACCAATTACATTAAAATCACCAATCGAGTGCACTCTAATAGAGTAATCAAGAAAAGTTACAGAAAGAATGATTGAAAGTATTTATGCATAATCAGGGATAACATTTTTGCCATCCATATTTTTCTCACCCCCTTCAAAGGTAGAGACATTATCTAAGGCGTTTTCTGACGATTCTAGCATTTCCCTTTTTTTCAATAAATTATTTTTATGTTAAACAATAAATTTCATGTCACCACCTGTACACAACTTTCACTGTATGTAGATGGAAAGAGCGTTTATTGACATTATTATAGTGAAACTTACAAGGGATGGTATTCTTTTAAGCTTAATGCAACTCTGGCTGGTATACTAACTAAACAACTCTTTGTTGAAAGAAGGATATGTAAAAAATAGCAGGTACTGTATATTTAACTCTGGATAACCAAAAAATGAACCTTTGATTTTTCCAGCTTTGCTCTTGTGGCACCACCTGAAATGTTTGTAATCACCACATATGGATAGAAAATTCAAATTACACAGAGTTTCCAAGACTGCAAAAGGCAATGAAGATTTAGAACTTGAATAAAAATGTATAAATATAAAAAAGGGACTGCGTGCCTTTTTATCTGAGTCTATATCCAAGACTCTACTGTAAAATAAAATCTTTATCTTGGATACAGCATAGGCATTACTTTGGAATAAATCAAGGTAAGTGGCATTAGGTTACCCTCTTTAAAAGCTGGAAGAAAAGAAATATGAAAATAACTTTGTTTATATGCATTTTATTAAGCTGCGAGTAAGAGACAACTGAGCACAAAGCCAAGCACTTTGGTCGCACTGCCATAGTAAAACACCCAAACTTTTGACAAAACCACTGGACATGTAAAGACAGCTCATTTGAGGTAAACACAGCAACATGTTACTAAAGAGGTGCATGTGGGTACAGAAGTAGATTGAACTACAACGTCATGAATAAAAAAAAAATTAAAATAACCCCACTGGTAACAAAGTATAATATATATATACTAAAAAGCAGCTAAGTGAAATGCCATTTTCATCAGTGTGATCCTAGAAGAGTTTTGAGTGCAAAAACCAAAGCCATCTGGTTGAGTTATCGGAGAAATCTTGTTTTTGTTTTGTGTCCCCTGTCTTGTTCTGTTACCAGCAATGGCAGAAACTTAGCTTGCCTCATGGCTACTAAAATCCAGCAGATATCATCACTGTAAAGTCTGCATGCATCAACAGTTATGTTACATCCATGTTCATCAGATGCTTATTAATGAGTGTTGCTTGGAGGGAACTTTTATGATGGATAAGACAGAACAGAGCGGCTCAACCTTAAAGGTTGCTAACTACAGTGAGAAAAATCTATTATAGCTACATATTAAAAAAATCCTCATGAATTCAATGCAAATATATTTGCAAATTTTATTAATAATTATCCACAAAACATGTGACTTTGAAAATTAAATCACTATAAAAAAATGAAAACAAAATAATAAGAATTTAACAGTATAATAAGTATTGGGGATACGCTTTATTCTAAACTCCACTTCCTTTTGTAAGACAATCTGGACCACTTCATTTCATATATTTTCATGCATTGTGATGTCTAAATAAAAAGCTGCATAATTTTTTTTGATTTGCATCTCTTGAGCATGCCATTTCCCTCCTTCCTTTCAGCTGGGTGAAAAAGGGTACCAGATTTTTTACAAATATACAAGGACAAAGAAATACAGCTTTTTGGAAATATTTTTGCAGATGAAAACACAGACAGTTGTGGCGTGAAAACCAACCAGTGCTATCTATGTTTTCATTGAACCTTCAATATAGTGAATCATAGTCATCGCCACAAAACATGAACAAAAACCAATTGCAAAATATTACTTCAATCAATTATTTGATATGGTAAATTATTTCAAGTACAAAATATTACAACCCGACCTTCTATTGATATATCTGGTCATTTGGATGATTTTAAGGCGTTTTTTACCTACTACATGATGTGGATCTTAGCAGCCCGATATCCTAATGCTTAATGAGATGGGGATTCATATTGATAATCGAGAAAAATAATGGGGTAAAAGTGAGTTAATTCCAGCTGATATGGTTATTATTGTTACCATACTGTGATTTCATGTTTCTTTATATCATGTTTGATTTGTTAACCAGCCATTAATAATGGAGAAAGAACGGTGAGGTCTGCTGCCAGAATAATACAAAATTTAGACCTGATATCTCACAAATACTTTTCGAATTCAAAACACAAGAAACTTGCTGTGGCACACAGAAAAAAATAATGCACCCATTTTTAGCATTTACTTAATCTTATTAAGTTAAACACAATTGTTTTATGTCTTCAAAAATGTGTTAAAATAACTAAATATGATTCATGCCAAAAACAGTTGAATTATTTTATTAATTGCAGAAAGGCTGAATATTGTAATAACAGTACCAACTGCAACTAGAATCGTTATCTATACAACCTGTACAAGTTGTAAGGATTACAGGAAACATGGGTGATGAAACCCAGACAGTGTTGTGCTTAAAATGCAAAAATATACAAATAATTGCATGCAAGCAAGCCTTTGTAATTGCACACATACTCTAGCGGCATAATATTGAAATGATATCAGGATCTGAAATCTTGTACAGCTTTATTAAAAAGAGAACCATTATTACTAAGGTAGTCCTTTATCTGGTTCACTATTCTGTAATATACAGAGGAACAGATTAAGAGAAGTTCAAACCTCTAGTAGTCGTTTAGTTAGTCTTGCTCATTTTCAACCTGTTCTTATAAAAAGTTCCAGTAAAGACTTCATCCCACAAGTGAGAGGAAGCTGAAACATTGTCTGTCACCCGGCCTCCCTTATCTTCTCTCCAACACAATGTCTGACTCACAGCAGCTCTGAAACTTCCCATTTGGAGCTCATGAAAAGCGCTTTAGACGAGACATCCACAGCAGCATATTTCCTCTCAATCAAAGCCTTACAAAGGAAGAAAAGCAGAGCGCAGATGCCGTAGAGTTATCCTCATGAATCT
Source organism: Jordanella pulchra (assembly GCA_034780135.1). Taxonomy (NCBI): domain Eukaryota; kingdom Metazoa; phylum Chordata; class Actinopteri; order Cyprinodontiformes; family Cyprinodontidae; genus Jordanella; species Jordanella pulchra. The sequence goes on along the minus strand of JAUZNJ010032622.1, from coordinate 8,376 downwards.
CTGGCAGTTTTTTTTTTCTCTTTTATCCTCCTGTCGACAGCTTGTCTGATTCGTATAAAACCAACCCTACGTTTGAGCTTGTCTTTCATTGAATTGGCTGGAGATATCTCCTACACTGACTGACCTTGAGAAACAGCTTTTGACTCTTCATCAATTACAACAGTTAGGTATTCAACATTACAACTGTTTGGCATGAGAAATAAAAGTCCCTCCAAAATAACAGAAGAGAATGTAGAAACTCTCCATATGTTTATCTCTAAAAAAACATTTTGTAAACCCTAAAAGCCCCAAAGGTTCATACTTCAAGAGTAGTTTATTTTCTCTCTGCCATTTTTATATCTCTGTTCACATGCCGTTCAGTGTCCACTTTTTATCGGCGAGGGCTTCTCCTTGGCAGGAGCGATTGCTTTCTACAACATTCCCTGCGAATCAGAGAGACATGTCACATCGTTCCAGTGACAACTAACGACTACCAATGCATCTGGGCAGGCTGCCAATGCGTCAGGCAAGGCAGGAAGAGCCCTGGGGTGGTGGTGGAGGAGATGGGGGCTGCATGGTCCAAGGAGACAGCGGTTTAGCTTGCTGGTGGCAGCATCAAAACCTCACATCACATGCCTTCAGTCAACAAAGTCCCTTACACATCATGTGTCGGGAGATGAAATCAATCTGCTTTGAGAGGTTGACTCTGATACTGGATGTCTTGAGGCTGGCAGAGACAGGAGTCACAGAGTCTAATAACGCATGTGAGGGTGAAGAATTGGGCAGCAGAGACCTGGGGGTCTTCTGATTCACCCGCCAGACAAGCTCTGCTTTGCATGACTCCTTCCTGTTCATTTGCAACACCAAGGTCTACGAGGTCAACCAACTTTACTTTACTTACATACTATATACGTATAAAGATATGTTTGACATCAAGATTAAGAGTGAAGCACTCCACTGCCATAAATAAACACTAATTGGAAGCTAATTTTCTTAGTTCTTGCCTAGCTGATTCATTGCCTCGGGGATCATATGAATTATTCATTAAAGTGGCAAAACAGCTTTATGTGGAAACCTACAAGGCACAGCATTCATTATGCTATCACACAGAGTGATTCCAGGCACTGACGGGGAGTATTAGAATAATATGCATATTGGGTATTCTTTTTTTTTTCCTTAGGCATTGGCAGGCTGTAATGGCGCTTCCGTTGGCAGGGACTGAGAGGGATGTAACCACCCCTTGTGGCTGACAAAAACCCCTTGTTTTGACAGAGGATTGAGCAAGGAGGGGAATAAGGGCTTCAGCCATGCCCTTGTGGAGAGAGGATTAAGCTGTGTGGTCGAGCTGCCTAGTAGTGCACGCTATGTTATCATGTCAACCCTTGCTCCTGTGGCACCCCAGATTTGCCTTGCACCCTTTGACTGGAAAATAAGCACCTGACCTGGCCGTAGGGAGCTCATCAACCTTGCAAGTCTCCCTTAGGAGGCCAGCTTTATTCTACTTCCTGCAGAATCTCAACGGCTGACAGCAGACGAGAGACAATTCAAAGACATACCTGTAGTGTGAGGCTGTTTATGCTTCGGAATGAGCTTTCCTTCCTCGTTATCACTTCTCGTCTCCCCCTACTTTTTTCCTGTACACAAGCTCACAGTGACAGCAGCAGAGCAGGGGATATAACTTGCACTAGGATAGGCAAAACAGAAATGTCAGTTCAAAGCAGGGGAGACTGTTAAATGGCAGCCGGCACCTGGCTGAGGTATCCATCTTCCCAAGCACTCCTTGTCTCCAATGATATGTCTTGGCACCGGAGATACCTTGTCTCCAGAGGCCTGCGCTACGTCCTCAGGCTTCAGCAACATCAGTGTGAGGAAAACACCCAGGGAACACGGAAGCAAGACAGATGGTTTTCTTTGCCATGTAGATATCAAAGGTTGGACTAGAAGTTTTCCACCAAGTATTTGTTTGCTGGTTTTCTTTTAACATATACCCCTGCAATTGCATAGTTATTTGACAAATGCCTTGCAAAAGCTTTATAGCAACATCTTGACATTTTATCTTGTTAAAACCCAGTTGATGATGAGCAAAACAAAAAAACAAAAATCTGGTTTTCAGTTTTTTCTGCATATCAAATTCTGAAAAGGGAAGCATGCATTTTCATTTGCTGTAGACCCAATGAAGCAATCTGTTTCAGAATTAACTTTTTCTTCAAATACAACCCAATTCTTTCAGGAATATAAATCTACAAGTTTTTCTTATCATAGGGTCTCAAGCTCAATCTTTTTGGATGTAGAGAGTTTAAACAGCAGTTTTCAAGCCATGTAAGGATGTTCTCTCTTTGTTGCTCCCCCAGAGTAACTATGGGCATCTTGGTTGATTCCCTAATTGCTGCTAACCTTGGTTGCATGCCTCGGTTTAGGTGAACAGAATCCTGTTAAAATAATCTTAACTCCAGTTTAAACTTCTCCAGACATTATTACTGATCTGTCTGGTGTGTAGTTTTATTATGTCATTTTTTTTATAAATTATAAATCTCTGATGTTTTCCCCCCCAAAAATATTCACAGGTAGTTTACTAATAAGTTTACCGGTTAGGTGACCTTTGAAGTGCCACTTATGTGGGCAGGATTTTACTTGGGGAAATAAGGCTTAATGCTATTGGCAAACACTAGTTTCTCTTTATTAGAGAAAATAAAAATAAATAAATAAAGTAAAAACCGTTCATTATTTCCTTCCCACTTAAATATAATTTGCTGATTTGTGTTCATCTTTAATGAAAACCCATAAAAAAGAACATTGAAGATGATGGCTAAAACATAAACTATGAAAATGTTTGAGGGGAGTGAATACTTTCTCAAAGTTTTTTTTTAAATTTGCAAATTTAAAACAAAAAAACCTCTAAAAAGAATTTCTGGTGCATAGCTCTTTATATTGACTAGTGAGTTTATTCAATCTGGGAGCCGACAAGTTTTTGCATCATGACATAAAACAGCAGTTTCCCATTTGAGCTCCCACCAGGTGGGACTGACGCCATGGTCAAGCTGTTATCAAGTGTTGTCAAGCTGTGTGTACATTTGATACGGACAGTCTCAAGTGATGGTTGAAGCAAAATTGAATCTTCTCCCCTATGGAAATTGGCTAAAGTGGAGGCATACAGAGGACAGAAACCAATAAAGCAAGCTGACAGTTATGTCTGATAGCACCAAGGATGTCAGGAATAAAACCTCGTGAATCTTGGAGTAAACACAGGAATTTCATTTAAATTTTAAATAAAAAACTGCATATAAATGTGTCATGTCCTATATCTCATCTAAAGCTGCTAACTAATTTATGTCCCATTTAAAGTACCTATATGTTAAATGTATAAAGCAGCAATTAAACACTAAGCTCTTTGTCTGCTTTGCTAAAGGTGTTTTAAACTACTATTCAACCAGCAAAAATTCAAGAAAAAAACATTTAAGAGATAGTTTGTATATCTTTGCATTGTTGGCACAAAAACACATATAGAGCATGCATGTTTGCAGGAGAAATGATCTGCAATTGAAGTGTTAGTCAAATTACTACTGATCCCAAGTATTGGAATGTTTTTTGTTAAACACCAGGGAGCATCAGCATCATGCTAAGTCACTGGGGCGTAACTCTACCCGTCTGCAACCAGTCTGTGAGAAATTTTACATTAAAATAACTAAGAAATTAGACAGTCTAAGCAGGTTCATTCAGGTGATTGTCTGTTTTACAGCAACTAGGTGCTTTACTGTAATAAATCTGAAACAGCACAGTCGGTTTAGGAGATCACTATAGACAGGCAGGCAGATCAATAGACCCATTGTCTCATAAATGTAGCATTAAAAATCAGACAATCTAAGGATTACAACAGAGCACAAACAGGTCACAATGGTCACAACATGTATAGATCAGGAGCTGCAACAGCCAAAACAGTCTTCCTTTCCGTTTTAAAAAGTAAAATATGCTCATTTAATTGGTGAACACTTCTATCAAAAATAAACCATGAAGGCTATTATAGAGAGCCCTATTTCACACATGCAGAGTTTCATCTAAAAGGTTGGTTGAAAGACTTAACTCATATAAACACTTCATGTTTCTTGTGCAATTAACAACTCAAGAAATTAAAGCAGTTAAAGCAAAAAGCTAAACCCAAAAAATAAGATTTTCATTATTACATTTAAAGCTTTAAATGTAGCAACTGTGTGTTAAAAAATGTAGTCCAGTAGTGACAGTCTGTACATATAAAACAGCTATTATGAGGGGAAAAAGTCGTACATTTTATGATTGACAGTAACATATTGATACAGTAGAACATTTATAAAAATGTTATTAAATCAAGATTATTGAGATTTTATACAGTAAATCCAGATACAGAAATTTAAAGGTGAGTTTTAAGAGTAAATGTCAATTCCTCCCACAAGATAAACCTTGACGCCACACTATGAGATCCACTGTGTGTTCTAATGAATTATAAAGGAGTAATGTGCACATAGCTAAGAGTGTCTAGCTTAGCTGAAGAAAACAGAACCCTTGTTCAAATGTATAAGATGAGCTTTGACCTCGCCAAGGACCTTATAACAATTTAAAACCACATTTTTTTATTCTTTTACTTCACAGTTAAGATAATAGAAAGTTGAGCACACAATATAATGTGACCTCTTCAGTTGACCCTCTTTGTAGAGGGAAAATTGCCTGTAATCACATGCTGAGGCAATGACATAAAAGAAAACCTTTTAAGCTTTGACAATTGACACATCCATAGAGAAACACACAATGTGTAATAAATATGATAGAACAATGTTAAAAGAAAAATTCTGGTTAGCCTAAAGTGAAATGTTTTTTGCAGCACATTTAAAATCGAAATGAGAGCTTTGATCTTAAAAAAGTGACAGCTGCACAAGTTTTCTGATTAAAATCCAGTGGACAAAATAAGCTAATTTTCCAGGAAGAAGGTGAAGGAAGTGAGATGAAAAGATATGCATTGCAGGGCTGCAGCAGTACACTTGGGCATTTAAATTTATGAGGCCAGTCAAGAAAGTAAAGCATGTTAATTATCTTGAAGAAAATGAATCTGCATGAATGCATTAACAGAAAATTAATAAGACTAATCCTAATCTTTCCTCTCCAAGTCAGGTGCTTTTGGAAAGGCTGGACAATCTTTAGGGATTTCCCCAATTAAAATTTTGACACTAAAGCTAAGACCTGGTTATTATAAATCCCTCCCCTACCTTCACTTCATCTTCTAGCCAAAATATATTTTTTCTGTTGACACTGCTGAGCAAGGCACTAATTGCCGCTCATACATAATCTTTTATGTAAATGTTCACCAACTTTGATCTCCCTGTGCAGTCGAGGACAGCCAGATCACAGACTCGAGCAAGATCTGTCACTTCAGTCAGAAATTGAGAAGTGAAGTGGAAGCAAATCTGATTTGTTGTGATGCTTGTCAGCTTGTAAGCCCAGAGGTGTTTGATCAGGTCATTACATGTAGGGTCTAAAACAACACGGTCAACCAGCCCAGAGCTTTCATCACAATCTACCTCAGACTTGGATGTAAACCACTGAACACAGAAGATAGGGATTAAAACACCTTTTATTTTCAGGATTAATATATCCAAAGCTACACTGAAACTACCTCCATGCTAACTCTAAAGTAGATAATTCCCCTACTTTTAGATGCAGTAGCCCTTATAAATCCTGAAACTATGTAAAAAAAAAAAAAAGATTTAATCTCCTAATTACAATATGTGCAGTTTGATGGCACATGGAAACGCAGTGGCCCGTGTCTATCTCTTACAGACTACAGGCAAAAGACGGGCTCCACCCAGGACAGGATGCCAGTCTTTTGCAGGGCAACAAATAGACACCAAAAAAGTGCAACCATGCGCACACACAGTCACACCTAAAGACAATTTAGAGATGCCAATTAACCTAACAGTCATGTTTTTGGACTGTGGGAGTACCCAGGGAGAATCCATGCACGCACGGGGAGAACATGCAAACTCCATGGAAACTCCATGCAGAAAGACCCAAGGCCGGGTTCGAACCCAGAACCTTCTGCTACCTACTGCTCAGACGTGCAGCCCGATTCACAACCAGTAAATGGTAACTTATTACTGTCTCTATCTAAATGATGCAAGAATTCTAGGCTTTCATATGAAAGTAATTGTCATAAGTGGTTACCTACCACTAATCTCAGAGCGTTTCTATCGACTTCATATACATATATGCTTAAAAGAGATGGTGCTGATCAAGCATTCATTGTATTCTGTGCAATACAAAAGCTTCATCTGTGAGCTCCATGAGCTATGAGCCTGAACACAGCTGAAAAGTAGCATTAAAAACAATGATGTATGGACTTTAATGCACACTTGGCTCTGTGTTAGAGTAATTTACTGCACATAATGAACTTCTAAATGAATTAGAATTCTCTTCAGAATTTCAGTGACAGAAAATAATTGATGCAAGCTGCGACTATTATTAACATTAGAATGCAAGAGGAGTAAAAAATGCATACTGTGCTTGGTTGTTTTCCACTAACAGAAGGGAGAGTGAACCCTGTGGTGCTTTTTGAGGCATAAAATAAGCCAAGGCCATGGCAGTTGGAGGCTCGCGGTACGATATTCGTCATACCATCATAGAAAGGTCAGCTCTGACACCTCAGAAGGCGCCCTCAAGTCCTTATGGACATTCAGGAGCCAAACTGGCTTCCTCTAAAGCAGACAGTCTATGGACTGAAGGGTCAGACTGGAAGCCAAGGGGAAAGGAGGAAGGAAGGATTACTGACAACTGACATTCAGTCTAAGACGGAAAGGTTGGGTAAGACAAATTACAAGAGAGGGATGTTAGCTCAACATTTGTAGTCGAATTAAATCAGTTCCCCTGTCCATTTTTTTCTCTCTTTGGAAATCGGTTTGAAAATTCTTCATTGCTCTTTTAACTTTTTGCAACATTGAAACACCATCTAGGTAATAGTACTTTTTACTAACTTTAGTGTAAAAACGTTTGTGTCCAGCAATTGCACCAATTTATATAATGCTTTCTTTTTGGCACTTAAAGCTACTTTTGGGAAAGAGATAGTTTACTTGGAAATCGAAAACAAAAAGTATCTTGTCAATTAGCAGCATGAAATATGATCAACAAAACAAGGCTCCCTGTTTTACATTTTACAGTTGCTAAAATATTGATGCTGGATTTTTTGTGGATCAATTTTAGTGGCAGAATAGCTGAGAATGAGTAATAAAAGTTTGTGGCAAAACTTTTATACTCAAAATAATATGATAATATATAAAATATAAAATGAATTTACAACCAACCAATTTTACCACTCTAACACATATCTAACCTTAAAAGTTTTCAATTGTTAACCATCTCATAGCACTGATGCTAGATAAAAGAGATCAAGTGGTAAAACCGTAATTATCACTTTTAAAACCCAACTCCTGGCTATGAGGAAAGGGGATTTTCTGTTTTGCTTTTTAACTGGTCAGAACAAAACGCCAGGTGCCTGATGAAAGAGACTATAGGTTGAACCCAGACCAACCTGGCTCTTTGAAAGGATAGTTAAAAGAGATGGACTGGACAAAGTATAATGAAAGGAAGAAGATTGAAAAGGAAAACTCTGCTGCATAGACAATGTGGTTACCAGGTTACGGGGATATCTTTGCTTGGAAAGTGGGGGTTCCATTTGCAGGATTTTGATAAGGAGGATGTAGGTGTTTTCTCCCAGTGTGTGTTCTACAAATGAACATGACAAGCTTAATTCGACAGTGGGGCGTCGGACCCGCTGTCCTGTGCTTTTTTTTCCTGCCAGTCTGGCTCCAGCCTCTTCTGTTCCTTTGCTGCAGAGTGTCACCAATTAGCCGAGGCTATGGTTTCATTAAGGCATCGGCATAGCAGCCCGCTGCCTTTTGTAACATCCCAGATAATAAGCCAAAGATGGGTCTTGCACCAACACACTGCGATGGGGTGAAAAACACAACTCGCCAAAACTGCCAAAAGTGTTTGTTGGACAATAACACACCCTTTGTGTTTGTGTGTACATGCCTTCACATGTACACACCTGGATGCAGCCAGGTGTTTATAGAAATCAAGACTAAATGAGGAAATGAAGAAATACTGAGAAGCAAAACGTTCCTCACAAATGGAAGCAGTAGCAAAGCTTTTATATGGCAATCATTAACTGTAACATTAAGTCATCGGACATGATGTTATCAGAACCGAAGCTTAATGTGAAGGATGTGAAGGATCACTTTATATATCGACCCCCAGCAATTTCAACATGATATATTGATACATCCCACCTATATACCTGCCATTACCTGCCTTTGTACATTGTTACTATTTATACATCTGCCACGGGGACAGTGTTTGTAACCTTAGCCTTAGCCATTT
>JAUZNJ010032621.1:0-13592 GCA_034780135.1 Jordanella pulchra | reverse complement strand
TGGTCAAAATAAAGTTTAAAGCACTGATAGGTTATAAAATGTTCCCCAAACTTTCAAAAATCTCACATTCAATCATTTAAAAATAACTTTTTTTAAGACCACCCTGTCCTACAGTAAAAGACCCACTCAGCATGATGCTGCCATCTCAGTACTTCACAGATGGATTGATGTGGTCAGAAAAAATACTTTTATGTGTAGTTTTACTGCTGTACTTCTTACTTTTTCTTAAATGATATTCTTGTAAATTATCTCTACTCTTACTTGAGTAAAACCTCTGACTACTCTGTCCTCCGTGAGTAATTTGATCTATTCCAAGATCATGTATGTAAAATGTAGATATTATCAGTGGAAGTTCTTTAACCTGTCCTAAAATATATACAGTTCTCACTGTAAGGATTGGTTTTCTAACTTTTATGTGGAAATAGTATTTGGTAAAAGTATTTCTTCTGTGTAAATTTGTTCTTCTATATTCATGACATTTATTTGTATTCTATGTGTTTTTAAGTATTTAAAATACAGAACGTGTACAAAAAGTCTTAGTGTCTGCATCATTTCTACACATTAAATCAGATGTTAGTGTCCAGAAATTACTCACTACTGAAGTAGCCTTTTTACCAAATACTTTTTAACTTTACTTGAGTATTAAAATGTAGTTCTACTCTGACTTGAGTACAATTTTTGGGAACTCTACCCACCTCGGCTTAACATACTGACCTCTCTAGAGTCTCCTCACATCTGATACCTCCAAAGAATTTATTAGATTCAGGCTTCAGAAATACATCATGTTCTCTTCTATAGGGACTCCGTTTTGGGGGAATGTGTGGAGTGCTGGTGGTGGGGGCGTCAGATCTAAAGCCCTCCGGGTATATTCAACCATTGAATGGGCTGGAGACTGTTTTCTGGGTGGCTTTGCATGCCTCACATACCATAGCTGTGACATGCTGATGTGAGCGTGTGGTGTAAAGATGTGTGTGCTGTCACTTTAGTGCAAGCAAGCCCTAAGAGGCAAAAGATGGAGCGAGAAAGGATGAAAAAAAAAATACAAAAGAAAGAGGAAATCAGTATGTTGAAAGGAAAGTTGGCATCACTGTGTGAGTTTATCTGGGAGATAATTTGTTTTTTTTCTTGGAGAATCTGGGGTTTTTGGAGCAAAGTGGAGACTGACAAGCTTTTAACCCTAAAACGCTTGTTGTGAGAGGAAAAGTTCCAACAGATTATTGCTCTCAAAAAAAGAGGGACAAAGATAAGCAATCTACAGTGTGTGTCCGTCTGAGGTGACCTCGTAACTGACAGTCTGCCTACCCGTCTGTTTCAATGAAGAATGGAGCCCCAGTTCCTTCAGCAGCTCTCCACCAAGTGCCAGTTGTTATGTAACCAAGTTACTGTTAGAAAGTAGGTTTTATCACTTAAAATCTACCAAAGGATTGTATATAATTATCTCCTGCAAATGTTTAGTATTCCTGAAACCTTTCATGTTGATTTATATGGTGGAGGCAGCAAGGCGTGGATGCAGCCAGTCTGTGGTGGTTGTGATGAGTTAAGGAACACAGAGAAAAAGACCTCTGGTGAAGGAGTGGCTTAACTCAAGGAATGCAACAGTTGTAGCTGATGTCCTACAAACATCTCTGTGTAGTGGCTCTTATAGTACTGACTCCAGTTGCTGCCCACGCCTTATTTTCCTCAATTTCTCTAGTAGGTTTTCTTTGCATTCCTCTTTCAGGCTGCTCTTTTTCTGACATCTATGTCACCTGTGACTTTCTCCTTCCACCAAACTTACCCATACAGGGGTTAGTGAACAGCAACCAATAGTCACTGACCTATTCAAAGTTCCTTAGAAATGTTTCTGTGATTTAATTAGCCATAAAGCATAATAAGCAGAATTAACTGATATAACTGTAGTAAATATATCACCCGGTGCATAATTAATATGATAAAGTTTGTATTTTAAATATTTAATCATAATTTCATATTAAGGGAAATATTCCATATTGTTTTAGCCTGACACTTTTAACCCTTTTTGAACACACGTAGTAGTTCCTATTATCTTCAGCTTCATTGCAGGTCCTGTGTTGGAGCAGCTGTGAGCAGGTCCGCCCTCTCGCAGCTGATTGGACGGAACTTTGCTGCCACGCCCAGAGGAGGAGACTCTGGTCGATTTTTGAGGCGCGGTTGAGATACCCACAGCCTGTCTGCCTACCATCCTTTACTTTGCGCTCAGCCGCCGTTGGCTTCGCATTGAACCCCAGAGCGAAGCTCCTTTTGCTTACAGATCGTCTGAGAGGAAAAAGGGAGATCCAATTGGATATATCCTCCACTTTGAGGTCTGACCTCTTTACCCATCCCGGAGTTGGATTTTTTTATTCATTGATAAACCTCCTTTGGTTTTTTTCTTTTCCGAGTTTTCTATTTCTTTTTTGTTGTGAAGGAAAAAGACAATGGGAGCCCAGTTGTCCAAGGGTGGAGTGGAGGTGGAGGGGAAAGCCGCCGCAGACCCCGCTGCTGCCAAAGCAAACGGCCAGGTAAGCGAAGAGGCCCCTATGTGGGGGCATCAGCGGGGAGCCACATGGCAACCCAACGCCCACTGGCAGCATGGGTACCAGGGTGAGGCTCAGAGCCGCATCTGCGCCCCTTTTAAATTAAAACTACTGACATCAGCGATGCTTTTTGAGAATAGAATAACATAAAATTGGTAACTAAATGTAAAAATGAATCGCAACTGAGAAATAGCCTCAAGCAAAGCCCGCGCGTCCCCGCTTAGCGCGCACCCAGGTCTTTGTTAAATCCGTCGGTGGGTCTGTGCGTGGGGAGAGGGGGTTCAGCCAGCAAACTGCCTTTAAATGTCACAGATTACTGTCGAAACGTGCTCTAGCAGCGAACTCTCTCTCATGATCTGGCGGTTTGAGGGAAGATTGTGGGTTTTATTGTCGAACAAAGGATGCGAGGCGAGACGGTGCAAAGGATGCAAATGCGCCCTGCTGTAGGCGCATTTTGCGGACATGCAAACAAAGCGCGAAGAGGCGCCAGATTAGACCTCGCACTTCCTAGAGCCGCGTCCATGATGAGCGAAGCCTGCATCGTGTATAGTTTGATTTAAAAAACTTTATCAAAGCCAATTGTTAAAAGTTATGTGTAATATTTCACTAGAATATAATGTAATATTTCGTACCGTAAAAGCTTTTCCGGTTGTACTTCTACCCATTCCTATTAACATATTGTATAAAAACATTAATTAAGAATCGAGGTTTTATTTGCCATAACTGGCAACGCTCGGACTGCACAATGTAGAGAGCAGCACCAGGTTTGATGGGAATTCCTTTGTTCCCAAACTTAAGCTCCGTGTTGACGTTTTCGTGACGCACTGCTGCCCCCCTGTGGCTCCTTAGAGCCTTGCATTGAGCAGCAAAACCCCCCCCATAACTTAACATGACAAGCAACCCGTGATGTGTGTAGTTGAAACGTTTAAATTAGCCTGTTTTAATGTACTCAATCAAACAATGTTTCATTCATTTATTAGATTTTATGACTCATTTATGTTTTCCTTCTGCAGGAGAATGGTCATGTGAAGACCAATGGTGATGTTTCAGATAAACCTGACGGGGAAGTAGCCGCCGCAGATGGCAATGGAACCGCTGAACCAGCCAAGGAGGGCGAGGCCAATGCTGGGGATGCTATTGAGCCTGCTCCAGCTGCTGAGGGCGAAGCCTCCAAGGCAGAGACGGAGGCTTGCAAAGATGGCAAGAAGAAGAAGAAGTTTTCCCTGAAGAACTCCTTCAAGTTCAAAGGCATCTCATTAAAGAAGAACAAAAAGGGGAGTGAGGAAGGCAAGGAGGAGGTCACCTCTCCCTCAACTGAGGACAAGCCTGAGGAGAACGGCCACACAGCCAAGGAAACCAAAGAGGAGACGCCGGCTGTAGAGGCCAAAGAAGGAGAGGAGGTTGCCGCCCCTGCAGCTGAAGGCGAGGTCAAGGCTGCAGAGGAGGCCCCACCAACAGAGGCTGCCCCTGCCGAGGAGGCTGCCGCCCCCGCTGAGGGCACAACACCTGCAGCCTCTGAGGGTGAGGCCAATGCAGAGTGACTGCATCTGAACTGATTTTCCAAGATTAAAGTATATAAATATATATGAGAGACTTGTGCCACGTTCTCAAAAGTTATAAACAAAACTACAAAAGAAGATGACAAAGGATATATCACGTTCGCTGATTAAACCACCAGTTCACTGCCTTTTATCAGTTCTTCGACAGACGGAAACTCACCGGGCCCTCTCATGATGAACGCGTCGGCTTGCGTCTCCACCCTCCCCCTTATGGTACTCACAGGGGCTGGTTTGTGGTGACTGTAATGGCCTGGACGCTGAACAAATCAGGAAAACTGACTTATTTTCCCAATTCATGGAAAACAAATATCTTTTTTTAATTATTCTTAGCAGCGTGGCAGCCCTATAACATCAATTTCTTTCTTCGTCTTGGCAGAGCCGGAGCAGACCATCTCTCTCACTCAAAGACTGTTATATGGACACATGAATCTTTCAAATGATCTTATTAATTTTTAGATTTTACATTCCTACGCTTTATCCCCCTCGAATTCCAAGTATTTTGTCATGTATAGAAAAGTGATAATCCAGGAGGGGAGATTGGAAAAGAGATGTCTTTTTTTTTCTTTTTCTTTTTTGGGTTTTTTGGCTAAAACCACATCAGCTTTTCGAGTGTTGCAGTGTTCACATTTCAGAGTTTTATGATGCAGGAGGGGTTGGGGTTGTGTACAAATGTGAGCTTTTTATCTGCAAACTGTCTCTGTAAATATGTTCTGGCCAACATGTACGGTTCTCTTTATTTTGCTATTGTTTGAAGATGTTAATGGTTTTATTGTAACTTTTAATAAGGGTAAAAATAAATGTTCAATCCCCTCAGAGTTTTGTCTTTTGTGATTTGAAACCCCTTAAAAAGTTCTTGTTTGGATGGCTACAAAAATCATTATAGCAACTATAAATAACATTGTTGAAGGATTTACTGTATCACATGATGCATCCTAAATCTGAACCAGTGGAGAGCTATTGAAGTTTAAATGTGCCTAAAATTTAAAACGCTGAAATATTGTGTCGAGCTTAGCGTGTCCTAAACAGGTATCAGGTATTTCTCAAAACAGTAGAACGTGAAATGGGTAATGGAGATTCACTAAAAGTATGTAAAGCTTTATTTCAGTCACTTTATTTGGATGAAATTAAATTAATCTCAGATAATAAAGTAATTTTAATCAGGACCTGTCATTTAAATCCCATATCAAAGAGGTTTCTATATTTTCCTTCTTTCATCTGCGGAGTATCGCAACAATCCTGTCCAGGGGAGATGCTGAGAAACTAGTCCATGTATTTGCTACTTCAAGGCTCGACTATAGTATTGCTTTACTATCAGGAAGAGAGATCTGATTGTTCCTTATGTTCCTAACAAAGCACTTCACTCTCAGTCTGCAGGTTTACTTGTGGTTCCTATAGTTTCTAAAAGTAGAATGGAGGGCAGATCTTTTAGTTCTCAGGCTCCTCTCCTGTGGAACCAACCATCTAGTTTTAATCCTTGAGGCAGACACCCTGTCTACTTTTAAGGCTAGGCTTAAAACTTTCCTTTTTGTTAAAGTTTAGTTAGAGTGATACAGGTTACCTGCTGCTATAGGACTAGACTTCTGGAGGACTTAGGGACCACTTTTCATCATTCTATCTGCTTCATTCGATCTCTATTCTCCCATTCTGCCGTATATTTTAGTTCAACCTCTAACTTTATGCTCTCTCTGTTTCCTCATAGTAGCTTTGTCTGGTCTGTTCCTGTTCGCTGTAGCTCCAGCCTGGAGAGAAATGTCTACTACCATCAACACCTTTGTTTATGGTTATTGCAGCTTGGTCTGTTTTTCAGTGTAGTCCTGTTTCTCTTACTGTGACTAACTGGATGTACTCTCTTTCATCCTCTGATATGGGAGCTGGCTTGGAGCTCGTCTGCCTGGCCGTGTCTTTCCTGGATGGGGTGCTTGTGGAGCTGGATGACAGTTACCTTTTTAATCTCTGCTTCTGTTTCCTTGAACCCCATTCTTCCTCGGCAGATGGCCACTCACACTGAGCTTGGTTCTGCTGGATGTTTCTTCCTTTTAAAAGTTTTTCCTCTCCACCGTTGCTATCTGCTGTCGGGTCAATGATTCGATGCAATCAGCTGGTTTTCCTTAGATAGAAAACGTTTAACTAATCTGACTGTGATTTGATTGAATTGTCTTTGTAAAGTGCCTTGAGATGAGATGTTGGGAATTGGCTCTATATAAATAAACTGAATTCAATTGAATAGTGTGGACAGAGGCAAAGTTCTACTGGAAAATAAAATCAGAGGGATGCAGGAAGTGCTCGTGAGTTTCCTATAGTTCACTGTGAAGTTTCCATCTGATGTTGGAAACTTCACACTGTACTCTGGGCCCTTGATCATATGCAGATTTTGGTGCAATCCGAAAAAAGGACTTTGGACCATTGAACAACAGTTTGTTTCCTTTTCTCCTTGGCCCGTTTAAGATGCTGTTGGATATTTGTGTGTTGGCTCTTGATACACTACCACACTTTTTTTTCCTCCACTTAATTACCTGGTTGGACACAGAATTCGTAACAAGCAGTTTTTTCAGCAATGTCAATGACGGTTTTCAGCAAATCTGTCTTCTGACCCAGAGTGAGAGACAATTTAAAGGCTCAGAAAACCTTTCAAGGTGCTCTGAGCTAGTTAATTGATTAGGGTGTTCCACCATGAGTTTCTGATAATGAACTTTTCACAGTGTTCTCATATTTTAAGCACTAAATGTTCAAAATGACAAGAAACAAAGGCATAAAATATATCACTCTGTGTGTAATGGTTCTATGATGAGATGACTGGCAAAAAAGTAATTTTATGAAGTATTAAGAATTTTTTGAGACAGACCTGTAAATATAAAGTTAGGTGGATAAAAAAGTGTTGTATAAAATGGTATACAGGGACACCTGTAGCCTTGACAGAAGAGTAAAGCAAAGTTCATTGATGATTTTGGTTGTGGTTTCAAAAGGCATGGATCCCACCCCAGAGACAGAGTTTTAAGATTTAAGATCCACCTTATACATATGTATCCAGGGACATGGAAAAACTGGAGGGCAGGAGTTAAAACTACATAATGCTTGGTTTACTGAAAATAGTTTACCGACCTCTGTGGCAATAAAGTCCTTTGAGTATCATGTTCTGACCCACCTTATATCCATCACAGAACCAGTACCTGTGCAGTTGTCCTACAGAACCAGACAGTCTCTAAATGATGCAATAAACATGGGCCTTCACTACATTCTTCAGCACATGGACTCCCCAGGAACCAAGCAAGACTTCAGTTCTGCCTTCATACCATTATCCCGATAAATCATATAGTACCATGTCATGCAACAGGAAAAGCTCTACCAGCCAAACATCCTTATTCATATGTTTTTATAGTGTGGTGTTTATTTGAGTTAACTGTGTTTTTGCTCATACTGAGCATGCTTGTAACAACAGTGAAGAAAAAATAAATAAATAAAAAGGAGCATTCATTAGAATCAAGCTCAGGGTGAATGGCCATCTGCCACAACCAACAGGAAAAAACAGACCGAACGTGACCAAAGAGGAAGACGGAGTATATCAGCAGATGAGCTGTAGACAACTAAGCAACTCGAGCACATTAAAACACATTAAAGTACTAATTGACGCAAACAGAGCCACAACCAAGTGCTGATGGTAAATGAATGGAGATTTTTTGAGGTCTTACATTTCTGATTAAAAATATATAGGCTTTATTTTTGGTTCATTAATCTGGTGTAATATCCTAATATACCAAGGCCCTAAACTTGGGGTTTGATGATCTAAAAATAATGGCTTTAACGATCCAGTCTGCAGATAGAAAGAAAATGCATTTGTACATTTAATCCAACATTTCTGTATTAAAATAAATTTTGTATTTGTCTAAATAAGGCACAGTCCAATCATAAGAATAGAAAAAGAAAAGTTTGTCTTTTCATTATCTCTTTACCTTTTTGGCTTTTCAGCAGCTATTAATTAGGAGTTGTTCTGGTAATGCAGAGTGCTTTATATATAAATTTGGACTGTAGTGGAGTCTATATGTGTTTTGATCTTAAAATTGGCTCTTTGAACGATGTAAATTATGGTCAGTCAATACTTAACCTTAGTATGTGTCCAAAATTCTCAGCCTTTGGCTCTACCTGGTGGAGGGAAGTAGGTACTGCAAATTAATTTGTTTCTTATTATATCCCCCTGATCAAAATCAGAATCAGAAATATTCTCATAATCCCAGAGGGACATTACTTAATTGGCTTGATTGGTAAAGGGCTCCGTAAATCCACCAATCATAAACTAGTGTTTGATCTAAGCCTCCAGGTAGGAAAAATTTGGGAGATCTATACGCTGCACGAGTGGCTGTCACAGGGTAAATAAAAATGGTTGCATTATTTACAGTAAGAGTTATACTGTGTGATTGTTTTAGTTTTCTTTTGCTCTTAAAGTTGCAAGCAGGAACGAGTTGGGTTGGTGTGGCAGAGTCGCCACCCCCTCCCCACCATCTGGACCATCTGGATTTTAGGCTCACTTACTGGTTCATTTGATAATCCCGGGACCAACCACCGGTGCCGCCAGGTCTTTGGTCCCGGTATTATTGAATGCGAGTGTGATGTGTGAATGTGGGTCAGAGTATTTTTTTTTTCTTTTTTGGTGATGTGAGTGGGGGCACTAGGGTGGAAAGGTGTTAGAGAGAGAGAAAAAAGATAATGCTACTTTTACTAATCTTTATTGCTTAATTGACTAGTGAGCTAAAAAAATGCCATACTCAGAAATCAGAAGATGAAATTCAATTATAGGCAGTTAAATACATCAGTAAGCCTGTACCGATTTGTTATCGTACAACCTAACTCAGATTTAGACAATTTAAGTTTATCAGGCAAATCATATGGTACTTCACAGTTCATCCTTGCTGCTACAGGAATTATGTTTACTTGACATTCCCAACAATTGAGTGACATAAAAGTGCATTTTATAGTATCCTCAGTAGCAGAGGCACATCTATAAAGAATTATAATTATATATAAACAATGTTGGCTTTATTTAGAGTGTAACTGGTATGAAGCTTATTAGCTTTTTCTGTTCATAACGAGATACTGGTTATCCAGTCCAATACCAAAACTTACAGAAAGAACATGGCTCCTCCAGCAGTTTAAGGAAACTGTTCCTAGTTACAAGAATAGATAGTACTTATTTTGATATGTTAACATGTATGTTTGACTGTGTCAGGAAGCTGGTTGTGGTGGAGGTGGTGAGGCAGAGGCAGGAACCAGGATGCGGTATAAATTAAGGTTTTAATGATGAAAATAATCCAAACTGAACAGCAGCTGAAAAATCCTCAGACCAGGGGAGCACGGCTTAATGGAATCCAGGGTTAAACACCGGTAGCGCTGGACATACGAGAGGCAGCTGAAAAGCTCTGAAAAACTCTGACGATCACAGACTATCACAGACTAACGCAGACTAGGACCCAACAACCAACAAGAGGGAGGTAATCAGGGAAACAAGACACACCTGGGGGTAATCAGGGGAGGACAGGACGACACAGAGACAGCAGGAAGCTTCAAAAATAACACAGAACCACGGATCATGACAGTACCCCCCCCCCTTTAACGGGCGGCTTCCAGACGTCCAAAACACAAAGAAATTGTCCAAAAAACACAAAGTGGTCCAAGGGACGACGGAAGGTAGGTCAGTGTCCACGAAAAAACAGAAAACAACCCACACAGAGTGGGCGATAACTCAGGAGGCAGAGCAGTAGTGAGGTCCGGAGGGCGTCCACGCCGATGACCAGTTCCCTGAAGCCAGTCCGGAGGCCGCCCGTGGCGCAGGGAACAAGAGTCACTGGAACCGCCCGGAGGCGGGGATGAGGAGTCTCTGGGGCAGCCCCAACAAGCGGGAGCTCAGGAGGGACCCAAGGACGCTCCGGAGGAACGCTAGGGGAGTCAAAAGGAGCACTCGAGGGGGCACTAAGAACACTGGGGGTCTCTATAGGAGCACTAGGAATCACACAGGAATAACCAATAGGAGGAACACTGGGAGAACCACTAGGAGGAGGAACCACAACTGAGAGAACCACTAGGAGGAGGAACCACACTGGGAGAACCGCTAGGAGGAGGATCCACACTGGGAGAACCGCCAGGAGGAGGATCCACACTGGGAGAACCACTAGGAGGAGGATCCACACTGGGAGAACCACACTGGGAGAACCACTAGGAGGAAGCACTAGAAACACTTGAAGCACTAGGGACACTTGAAGCACTGGGGACACTTGAAGCACTAGGGAGGCTTGGAGAAGCACTAGGGAGGCTTGGGGAAGCACTAGGAGCTGGTGTGGTGGCTGCAGCACCATGCTTGAGACCGCCGGCAGGAACTAACTTCACCCCCGCTATTTGGATGGCTGCAGACGCTGTGCCGGCTGTTGCGCCGAGCGGACCCCCGGCTGGAACAGACTCGGGAGGAGTCAAGACTGGAGACGCTGTTCCCGGAGATGCAGACGCTGGGGCAGGAGACCCAGGTGCTGGGTCCAGATTCGGCACCGACCTCGGAGATGCGTGAGGTCCGGATGCCAAGAGGACTGGAGCAGGTTCTGGAGACACGGGTGCTGGGTCCAGATTCGGCACCGACCTCGGAGATGCGTGAGGTCTGGACGCCGAGAGGACTGGAGCAGGTTCTGGAGACACAGGTGCTGGATCCGGAGAAGGCGCCGACCTCAGAGAAGCATGTGGTCCAGACGCCGAGAGGACTGGAGCAGGTTCCGGAGAAGCAGGAGCTGAGTCCGGAGACGGCGGCCGGGCCGCGGGGAAGCGTGAGGTCCGGACGCCAAAGGGACAGCTGGTGCTGGTTCCGGAGGCGTTGGAGCTGGATCCGGAGACGGCGCCGACCTTGGGGATGCGTGAGGTCCGGACGCCGAAGGGACTGGCTTGGGAAGCGGAGGGCGGCCTTCCAGGACGAGAAGGACCTCACAGTCCCACTTAATCTCCCTCTGGAACTCCACCAACTCCGGCAGGGGAATACGTGGAACCCAATAGTCCAACAACACTCCCAGGCGTAACCCGAACCCCAGCCGCCTCCCGCAGACTCTGGGGTTAGCCTTCTCCTCATAATACTCCCGGAGCAAGGACAGCAGTTCATCTAGATCCTCCTGGTTCATGGTCAGTTTCGAGCCTCACCGTTTCTGTTTGTGGTTGGGTCCTTCTGCCAGGAAGCTGGTTGTGGTGAAGGTGGTGAGGCAGAGGCAGGAACCAGGATGCGGTGTAAATGAAGGTTTTAATGATGAAAATAATCCAAACTGAACAGCAACTGAAAAATCCTCAGACCAGGCAGCACGGCTTAACGGAATCCTGGGTTAAACACCGGTAGCGCTGGACATACGAGAGGCAGCTGAAAAGCTCTGAAAAACTCTGACGATCACTGACAATCACAGACTATCACAGACTAACGCAGACTAGGACCAAACAACCAACAAGAGACACAGGAGGGTTAAAATGCACAGGGAGGTAATCAGGGAAACAACACACACCTGGGAGTAATCAGGGGAGGACAGGACGACACAGAGAACACAGAGACAGCAGGAAGCTTCAAAAATAACACAGAACCACGGATCATGACAGACTGCATACCATTTTTGTTTAAATTTGTTTGATATTTAAGGATAGGTATGTAATTCCAGAGGTTTTCATGGATGTGAAACTGTTGACAACTTGGCAGACATTTTCTGAGGCTAAGTCATACCAAAACCGTGCTGTCAACCTCAGAGGCGACCATGCTTTATGTACCTGTGTTTAGGTTTATAAGCCATGGACAAGCTGCCCTCCAAATACATCCTAACAAGAACTGAGACCATGGAGAGCATTCTGGAAAATCAGTGGCTCTTCCCTTTTCAACAAGCAGCTGAAATGTGTTATATGACAGGATGCATTAATTTCATGTTAACTTAAAAAGACCTGATACCAATAGATTATCAGAAAGCATTAGCCTAGAGCAGTGTTGTATAGTAACGAAGTAAAAGTACTTCACTAACCCTAACCCTAACCGCATTTGCCTTGAGTACATCCATTTTTACAGTGATTTCCATACTTAAGTACAAGATGTTTCAGATACTTTAAGACTATAACTCAAGTAACATTTCAGTCAGTGACTTGGACTTTTACCAAAGTCATATTTTGGAGCGGTACCTATACTTTTACTCTGAGATGTCAGTACTTTATACGACACTTGCCTAGAGTCATTAAAAAGTACCAACAAGAAAAGAACTGACCAATAAACTGCAAAGCAAAAAGTTCTGCCCATTCAACAATCAACTGTGAAAACTTACAACCATGTTTAGTAGCTACTTAAGAACTGCCAAATGATAACAGATTGGACTAAGTTGTTGTTAGTCACCATCAACACAATTATCTTTCCTTGATATCATTTATTTTTACCAGAAAATAACATTACAAGTGACTCTCCTGCGAGGAAGACAGCTTCATGGAGTTTCAAAGGAAACTTCAGGCGTATGAAAATCCTGAAGGCGAGCAAATTCTACAATTACACATTGGTTATAAAACTATCTTTCTTATCTTTCTCCTAGAATCGTTCAGTTATCTTCACACCAGCCACATTTTTACCTGTCCCAGCTCCTATCTGCTGCTTGTATGCACGACTTAGCCCTACTTTGAGTAAAATCAGATGTCACAGACCTAAAATGCTTCTTCAAGTTTTTGCTACTATGCATCAGCCTAAGGCTGGTCCTCATTTAGACAAGGACAGTTCCCACTGCTGCCATTTCCTCTAGTGTTATTGCATAAGCACCTGCTGTTGATGCAGCAGCATCCTCACTATCAAAAAGTAGCTTTCAGTGCACATGAATCGTCTCAGAAAGCGGAGATAAAATAGGGCAGAAGTACAAGTTCAGGAATGTATGGCATTGAGGAAGCCTCCAAAAATGCAGCAAAAGAGTAAACACTATAAATCAAGGAATTTGAAGCTGAAAAAAATGAAATTGACAAAAATTGATTTAAATATGACAATATGAAATCTGAAACTACAATAAAGAAAAAAAAATTAAGTGTAATTAAAATATTTCACTGAGTAATGAGGTTTTTCAAGTTGTTGGATAAAAAATAGTTAAAATTCTTAATCTTGCTTTCTAGTTTTTCTTGTTATAAAACAAGATGATATTTTCTTTCAACTATTATTTTTTCAGTGTTAACTTTTGTTTAGTCTTTTTTCAATTATTCTGACTGTTCTGACGCAAACCCCGGGACCCTGACATTTCCATCCTGCTTTGCTAGTCTTTACAGTTAGGGCCAGAAATATTTGGACAGTGACACAAGTTTTGTTGTTTTAGCTGTTGACAAAAACATGTTCAGAAATACAATTATATATATAATATGGGCTGAAAGTGCACACTCCCAGCTGCAATGTGAGAGTTTCCACATCCAGATCTGAGAAAGGGTTTAGGAATCATAGCTCTGTAATGCATAGCCTCCTCTTTTTCAAGGGACCAAAAGTAATTGGACAATG
>JAUZNJ010032620.1:0-13592 GCA_034780135.1 Jordanella pulchra | reverse complement strand
GAACACTATGGCGATAGCCCTACTGCTCCACTTGTGAAAGCAAAATCTGTTGGGCTCTATTTGGCACCAAGATAATTTTTCTTATTGCCACATCGCCAGACAGGACTCTGTTAAAAAAAAACAAACACACAAACAAAAAAAAATAAATAAATAAATAAACAACAAAAACAAAACCAAACAGTTACATGGTCTTTTAGAAACAAAAATACATCCATCCATACATCTTCTCCCACTTCATCTTTCAGGGTCACGATGGGGCTGGTCTCTATCTCCATCATTTTATTGGGGGTCCATAAAACAAGTCGCCAGTCCATCACAGGGCAACATGGAGGCATACACACATACAACCATGCACACACACACCACACACAAAAGTCATGTTTTTGGACTGTGGGAGGAAGTACCAGGAGAAAAACCATTAATGTACAGTGAGAACATAGAAACTCCATGCAGAGGGACCTACGACTAGGAATCAAACCCAGGACCTTCTAGCAGCAAGGCAGCAGGGCAACAGTGCTACAAACTGTGCCACCATGCCGCCCCGACTAAAATACAGTGAAATAAAAAAATATAAATAAATAACATGAAGTCAGCCAGAAGAAACATTTCCAAATACTTGCTTTAAACATAATCTTACAAAACAAATTTTTGCAGTGGTAACATGACTTTTCACCTGATCCCTAAATAACTAAACTTACTCACAGTGGGGAGAGAAGCCTGAAAACAAGAGTAGCGATATCGGTGAAGGTTCTCAGTCATCCAGGTCATGGTCCAGCTAGGAAAATTCAGTTTAGGCAACCGGACGTGTAGTTTTCAAGAAGACGTTTCGCCTCTCATCCAAGAGACTTCTTCAGTTAGGGTTATCTGCTACTAAAGATATATAGATTTATATATAGATTTGTAGCTTGCTGCAGCAGGATTTGCCCTCAGAAGATCCCTTCAAAATGATGGTTTTGATGATTTTGGATGATTCTGATCATTTTAGACCAAATCAAAGGTGACAGTTTCAGCACTATTTTTAGCTGCAAAGAAAAAAAGCCCAAAGTACAGTATTGGGCTAATTATAGCCAAAAAAAATAAGTTTAAGCTTCTTTATCTATTTTATAGTGGAGAAGTAGGCCATGATCCTAGTATAGTCCAAGATAAAAGTGAGTTGAGAGAAACACCTGCCTGCTTTCTTCCACTAGTCTCTTTAAAGACAATGACCTGACCAACAAGCAGTTTGGCTGATGACAGTGTGTTTTTCTTCCATCATCATCCTCATTTATTAATGTCTCTTCATGGAGCACGGAAATAGCAAGGTGGTTGCCCTGGTGTGCTGCTGATAAGAGAAGAGAGAATCTCTGCTCTTTACAAACACTTCCTGAGTGATTATGGGTGCAGCATGGGCGGCTTGGGCAGGGAATCAGAGCACTGAGCCCGACGGATACACTCGGGTGGATAACATGTCTTTAATGCTGCTGATGGACTGCCCAACTGGCGCCTATGGTACCTGGCTGTGTGCCTAACGTCCCCCCCACTGACTGATTGGCTGTATAGCTTGGAGGACTGCTGTGAGACGGAGAGGAGAAGTCAGAGGTGACAGACAATCAGACAGAGACGGATGATAAAAACAGAAAGCAGCTGAAGAGGCTTCGTGGAATGCTGCAGAAGCACATACCTTAACTCAGCTCAGGGCTTAAGCTCAAAAATGACACCAAATGTTGCATAAATCTGAGATTCCAAAATTCAATTAATATCCTGTTTTATTTGCTTTAACAGATGTGACAGCCGTGCAAGACAAGTTATGTAAATAGTTTAGTACACCATTCATCTTTTATGTGTATAACTTATGATAAAGTACTTTAATGTTTATAGTGTCAACACAGAAGTAAGGCTCTACAACGTTATCCTTCCTGGGAAAACAACAACTTGTAAATGTATTCAGCTCCTTCAACCTGCCTATGTTTTGTCATATAAAAATCCATATAGAAAATATATACATAAATCTTCTAAAGTTTGTACATTTTGTTAAAAAAAATTGAATGTAACTGACAAGTGAGACCAGATACAAGATTCTCATTTATTATCTGGTACAAACGAAACTTAATCAAAACAATATCTGACAGACATACAATAAATTTGGTAGAAACATATAATATCATTATTAAAATCATACCCAAAGTGGACCACAAACTTAGACTAATAATACCTCAGTTAACAGTTTACCTCCAACAGTCAAAGGCAGCTCTAAACAGACGGGTTTTTAACTTTTCCTTCAAAGATCTCAGGCTTTCAGCAGGTTTACCGTCTTCTGGGAGTTTGTTCCAGAAAAGTGGAGCATAGGAACTAAATGCTGCTTCTCCATGTTTGGTTCTGGTTCAGGGTGGATAGAGTAGCTGGAACTAGAAGACCGGTGTGGTCGGGGAGCTTGATCCACTGACAACAAATATATTATGTATTGAGTTACTGATCCATTCAGTGATTTATAGACTAACTGAAGGATTTTAATGTCTTTTCCTGAGCTGCAGGGATCCAGTGGAAGGACTTCAGAACCGGGCTGATGTGCTCTACTTTCTTAGTGCTAGTAAGAACACGGGCAGCAGCGTTTTAGATCAGCTGCAGCTCTGATGGACTTTTCAGTCAAACCTATGAAGACACTGTTGTAGTGATCAAGTCCGGTAAAGATAAATCAATGAAGGAGTTTTTCTAGGTCCTGCAAGACATTAATCCAGCTGGATCAAGTCTTGCTCAGGCCGTCCATTGCGTGCCTTGGCACATTCTGGTGTTGCTGACAGGATTCATGTGCAATACCGGTAAACGGTCTATGGATTTGTAAATGGCTGTGGCAGCCTGACTGGAGCACCAGTGCCTGTAGAAAGGGGGGAGAGATGTGACTGTGTGTCCTGTCACTATGCCTGCGACTGATTATGCTCCCTGGCCACCTGGCCATGGGGATATCCTTTTGGTCAAAAGTTCTGCAAGCATGACCTTCACCTGGGAGTCTGTGGGATTAAATCCCACCCAGGCCTACACTGTGTACCTTGCTACACCTGGAAATGTTCTTCAGGTGGTAAAAGGCTGACTTAGTAACGGCCTTCATGAGCCTCTGAAGGTTCAGGTCTGTTTCCATCAAGACACTGAGATATCTGCCATAATCAGTGGTTTCTAGCTGCAGTAGCTGAAGCTGTGAACTAACTTTGGACCTCTGCTCCTTTGGTCCGGAGATTTTTACATCAGCTTTTTTATAAGATATTTGTAGAAAATGGTTACACATCCAGGTATTAATCTTTTCTAAGCATCTAGCAAATGCTCTGATGTGTTCATAGTCACATTTGATGTAAAGCTGTGTGTCATCTTTATAATTATGTGCTTATATTATGCTTGTTGTTTGCCATATTCTGAGGTAATTGGAGCATATAGATACTGAAATGGACAAGTCCTAGAATAGAGCCTCGAGGACACCACTATGTGATTTTTCTCTGGTTTAGTTCCCTACTGACTACTAAAAGTCTCTGTCCTTCTGGATTTAAACCAGTCTGGAGCTGTACCAGAAAGGCTAACTAGTTTTCTCGATGGTCCAATAAAATCGAGGGATCAATAGTGACAAATGATGAGGTCCAATAATAACAGCACAGTTCTTCCATGATGTAAATTTATACATATATCTTTGAAAACCTTAATCTCTTTAATGAGGGTGGGACAGAAACCTGACCCAAAGGCTACATTAACACTGCAGGCTTTAGTGCTCAATTCCGATTTTTTTGTGAAATCTCATTATTTTTCTGTTGTCGTTCACATTTTCAAATACATGCGACTTGTATGTGATCTCCTGTATGAACTGCATTCATACAACTTAAATGTCCTGCATGTGCAGTAGAGGGGGCAGTGACAGGACAATCGAGCGTGCTCTGTGTTTATGGAAGTACACATGGATGGTAGTGCTGAAGCACATCTTCCAACCTTTAATTTCTTTCCCAATCTCAGCCAGTGGATTAACAACACAATTTCTTTAGGAAAGTCCAGAATAAAGACTGCTCTCTGCACTATCGTCCCCCATGGTTGTCGTTTTTCTTTCGCTTCTAGGTAGTGAGATGCAAAATAGTGACCTTTGTTGAGTATTAATGACGTTCAGGTGGGATGAATACGACTTGGCCGTTGAAACACAGGTCGAATTTGAAAAGATCAGATAGGAATTGGATTCAGGACCACAGAGCCAAGTGGCTTGGGTTGTTTTAAAAAAATCTGATCTGTGTTGTTCATACTGTCATAAAAGATATATGGGCCAAAGCATCGGATTTGGGTCACTTCATGCTGCAGTGTGAACACAGCCAAAGACATCCAAGCAGGTTGTCATTTTTAGATGGCATTGAAACACAACTTTTTGTTGGGTCTGCTGAGGTGTGAGCAGCTTCTAGGTGAGTGTGGGGCTGTGGCTTCCCACCTCTGCAGGCTGATTGGTCCTGCCTGGAGCTCATTACCTGCAATTAGTGTCAGTCTTCAAAAAAAAGCAATCTCCTTTAATCAAGATGGTAGAGCATTATCTTATTCAGTGTTTTTGAATCTGGAAAGAACAGAAAAGCCTGTCTGTGGTTCCACCAAAACCTGAAGGATTCCTCCTGTTAAACTCTGTAGTTTCCTCCCTCCCTGGTCTCTCTCCAAGTTACCCGCAAAGTAGTGATGGTGAGATGAAGCCTCACAAGGCCTTTGAAACATTTGGCCAAATTGTTTCAATGAATCACTCATTTCATGGAGCTTCATGTGAACATGACACCACCTACTGGTGCAGTGCATAACTACAGTTAGCATTATAATCTGTGATGTTTGCAACAATTTTTCTTTTTTTTTATTTAAGTCTTTTTTTGAAAATGTTCATAATTGATGTCTAAAATAACATAACATTTTTGTGTGAGTAAATTCTCTTTTTCCATCCATCCATTTTCTCACACTTGTTCAACACAGACACACAAAGACGTACAACCATGGACACATGCACTCACACCTATTGAGAGACAATTGAGAGATGCCATTTAACCTAGTAGTCATGTTTTTGCACTGTGGGAGGAAGCCAGAGTACCCAGAGAGAACCCACACATGCACAGGGAGAACATGCAAATTCCATGCAGAAAAACCCCAGATACACTGTTTTATGTCATTTTAGTGAATGCTGTTGAATCAATGATTCAATGCAATCAGCTGGTTTTCCTTAGATAGAACACCTTTAACTAATCTGGCTTTGTGATTTGAATGTATTGTCTCTGTAATGGGAGTTGAGATGACGTGTTGTGAATTGGTGCTACAGAAATAAACTGAATTTAATTGAACAAAATCAATTAGACACTAAAGGTGTTTGTGCCACTTTGGTCAGTGATGAGCGAAATAAAAGATTTGTCAGTTTTATTCAAAAACAATAGTTTTTCAACAGTTTTTTGGTTTAAATCTGATGAAAGTTATGTTTCCATCCAATCTTTTGGTTGAAACATCCAATCTAAGTTAATAGTGTTTTTAACCAAAACGAATACAAATTAGTCACTTTGACCAAAATACTGGTTAGAGGTACAACTTTCTAAAGCCACAGCCAGAGACTGAACCAGCAATCCTTCAGGAGAAAGGCACACTGCTGCAGCCTACACCTCTTTCACCAGCAATATGACTTAATTCTAAAGATAAAACTGACACTAATATATGGTTTAATACAAAACAGAACTGTTTTAACCTACTTGACTGTTTTCTTTTTTAACCTATCTCTTTTTAGCGTGAATGCAAACTCTATGCAAACAATCAACTGACCACAACTCTCCGACTGCAGTTGTTTAAATGCCTGTCAAAGTTCGCGGTCACATGGTATTGCAGTAGTGAGGCTTTAGACGTCATTGATTTCAGCTCCTCCCCTACATGAAGCAAGGCTCGATACGCTTTGCATAACTGATTTGTTTGCCTTGCGGAAACGACCCCTCCACTATTCAACACACGTCTTGAAGCCTCGGCTGATCTCATAACATCATTCCTTCAAAGGTATTCAGCTCCTATCTCAGCCTCTCCTCCCTCCACTGCATGCCACCTCAGATCTTTACTGGCCCTACTGGATTCCACTAGATTTACACCTCAGTTCCCCAGAGTTCAGCAAACCAATTTGCTCTCCTCTGGACTCCATGTTCTGCTCACACCTGTAAGATCTAAACTTTTTGCTCATTTCTTAAAAAAAAAAAAAAAATCTCCTTTGCACTAATTCAGACTTCCTGTTCCTTGTTATGGAGTCCCGACCTTCTTAAATAAAATTTTCATAGTTAAGTTAACCATCTACTCTGTCTGTAGTTGTTGTCTGACTGAAAAAGTTGAAACTGCATATTATGACACATTTTTAATAATTTTACTGCTGAAGGGGAGGTTTGATATAATTTGTCCAAGCTTTTCTTTTCGAAGAATGGTTTCATATTTGCTGTTTTTAAGGTCTGTGAGAAAATATGTCACATAAGGAATGTGTTTATGACTTGAATCAAATCAGACTCCAAAACACATAAAACCTTCTTTAAAAAAAAACCTTGGGTAAAACATCAAGACAGCAGAAGGAGCTTAGCTGCTAAACAATCCCCTTAAAATTTTGCAGTCTATTTGGAAGAATTGGGTCGCTTTCAATCAGACCAGGAGTGTCCGTTGTGATATCCGCGAGCCCCACAGGGAGTTCACCACTCTGTATTTCAGGTGCACAGTGTTTACACTCTAGAACATCAGATTCTAGATTCATCAGATTTAAGAAACTTCATTGAAGCTGACATTATACCCATGTGAAAAAAAAAATCAAATAGAATGAATGGAAAGTGCCTCATCAATGTAGGCTTTTGCAGTTAAAATGTTCATTTGTAAAAAAAAGAAATCAATTAACTAAAGAAGATCATATGTGCTACTGTTGTTTCAGAGATATCAGAGATTATTTTTGGGTAAACCAGAGGTCAACTATCCCCTCATGAAGCTCAAAAAGTAAAGTAAAAATGATCAGAGCTACTTGATTTGGGCAAGTAAAGCTGTCGTTTCCAAACTGATTTAATTGTTTATTTCGGCCGTGACATCACCGTCCAAGCAGATGTTAGTGCTGCACTTGTCTTAGAATGTAGTTATTACCTAACATAACATTGCATTCCTGTACTGGCGTTGAATATAACAGAGGGCATGTTTAACCTTATTTAGTTGATGATTGTTTAATATTTTGTAATTCATCAGCCTCCCATAACCTGCAGTTTGGACCTACTGTTACCCATGGCAACCCCATGACATCTCCTGTGAAGGTCTCGCTGTCGGTATGTCATAATAAAAGCACAGGTGACACTTAACTTCACGAACTTCTGCTAAATTGTTCTCTTTCAATGTGTTCGGATACAGCGGCTGTATCCTGCGGAGTCCAGATTTGTTGGCCATTTAGGTCATAGCGCGGCGCTACAGCCTATCCCGATTCGAAGACTCCTTTGTATGCGGCCGACCAATGCAGCCGTCTTTTTGCGTGTTTTAAAAGATTGGTCGTGACTATCCTACGTAGCCTTTGGTATCCTGTGATTCATTGCGAGTTCAAGCAAGTGGCTGCTTCATGCTCAGAGGAAAGGGAAATGGAGACGAACAGTGGTAAATATTGTAAATGCAGTTTAATATCATAAAAGTAAGTGAATAGTTTGGTCTGAAATTAATGAAAATATATTTTTTTAAAAGTTGTGTAGTCAGATACAGTATGTGGCGGTAATGTTTGGTTTATTCAGAGGGTTTATTCTGTGACTGAGTTCATGGGTTCGGCTGATATTTCAGCTCAGATTCAATATCTGTGCAGTGAACTACTGATCTGAGATCTGCTGCTGAAGCTCCTCAACAAGGAAGTTAGCAACAGAACAGCAGGAAGTAGTTCAGCATCCAATCTTTGAATTGTGTATCAACTGTCACGGTTGCTAGGCGACAGAGCATATGTTGAGTGAGGGGCGGTGAAAGCCGGAGAAGGATGGACCTGTTTGAATCCATAGCTAAACTCTTCCAGCCTCCTTATTTTCACGGCCCTAGAAGGACCCAGACCAGGTAGAACCGGGTCCTTGGAGGTCGCAGCTAAATTAGAACACACCCCGGAAGTCCTGAAAACAAGAGTCCACTTTGGTTCATCTAGACTCAGCTCCGGATGAATCCAAGTAAACCTTTTGTTTTTTTCTCAGTGCTTCCAGGGCTTCTCCAAAACATGGGGGTTCTCCGAAGCCGATTCAAAGTCAAGCAGTCCGTGCAGTTAAGTTTCACCTATGCTTGTAATGTGAAATACTGACAGCGAGACCTTGACAGGAAATGCTATGGGGTTGCTAAGGGTAACAGCAGGTCTAAATTAAAGGCTCTGGGAGGCTAGCAATTTACTAAAAAATAAACAATTATTCCAGCCACTAAAAAAGGTAAACATGTCCACTGTTATATCCAATGCAAGCAAAAGAATGACATGTTATGTTATGCAATAACTTTTTATTCTGAGACAAGAGGCACCGTCTGATGGGATGGCGTTGTGATGATTCTAGTTTAAAAACCAAATCAGCACAAATGACTGTGTTATCTGCACAAATCAAGCAGCACTGAAAAACTAGATCATTTTTATTAAATTCAAAGCTTAATGGGGGGAAAGTTGACCTCTGGATGACCTAAAAATAATCTTTAATATCTCTGAAGCGTACATGATCAAGCCTGCGTTAATGAAGCAGTCACGGTTCATTCTATTTTCCAAGTATTTTCAGGTGGGTTGGGTGTCTTAAGCTACTTCAGTTTAATGATGCGTTGCATCAGTTACAGAAAGATTAGAAATATTTAGACCTTTATTGATGACAAAAAACATAATATGTCCTAATTGTGAGTCGACTGTTTAACATGTCTTCTTTAAGTATGTCTTCAGGGTTGTCAACTTGTACATTAAAGTCCTCTACAAGAAGTAGGTAGTTAAATTTAGCACAAATTGATTAATTTATTTGATAATTTATTTCAGACAGACATTTCACCAACAAAAAAAACAAAAGAAAAAACACAATAAAAACACTTCCATGTTTCCAAGTGTAAATGCAATATACGTACTATTAAATAGGTATCATTTACATACTTAAATACATGTTAGTACCCCTCTTATTTGGTGACCGTGAGTCTGAAAAGGAGTTATGTTGAAGTTTAACTGATATAATCATACCCCTTCTCCATTAATTAATTCATAACATAAATGTTCTTCCTGTTTTTTTAGTAATCCAGACAAAAAAAAACAATAATAAATCTGAAATAATATTTCCTGAACCAAATGCAAGTATTACATACACCCCTATATACACATACACATCTACATGCATATATACATAATAATACCTATATAAATACCTATTTACACAACCACATATATTTACACTCACATTCAACATCCTGCACCCAATTACCCAAGACATCCACAGTGCTGTTATTCCCAGTCACATTATCACCCCTGTTCATCCTTACACTTTTGAATAGTAACTATTTTGAGTCTTTCCTTAAAATACCTCATGCTTGGACTTTGCTTCAGCTCTTTAGTGAGTTTATTCCAGATCTTCACACCGATAACACAAATGCACATTCTTTTCATTGTTGTTCAAACATTCAAAGTTCTGAAGTTCAGCTTTTCTCTGTAGTCATATCCCCCCACTCTATCATTAAATAATTTTTGAACATTTTGTGGTAAAATCACAAATGGAAGTCGATTCAAATCATTAAAAAAGACATGGCTCGAACAGGGCCCTGTATTTAGACAGACAGATATTCAAAAGTTTCAAATTTACCAAGGGTGACTTTTCCACACTTTAGTGAATCATTAAAAAGGATAAGGAGTCCTCCCCTTTGTAACACTTTGTTCTAACGGAGAAACTTATAATTTAGAGGCGTGGGCTCCCATCAAATCGACATCTCATCGTCATCTCACCAGGTCTCTATTAGAAACCAAAACTTTTTGTAATTTTGCTGAGTAGTGAGTTCATCTGTGAAGGGATTTTGAGCTCTTATGTTAAGTAAAGGCAGTTTAAATATCTTGGTTGATATTACCACTCTTGTTGGTTTGGCTCAACATTGTATAGATTCCGACTTAATTAGTATTGTTTATTCTTCAAGATGTGTCTGAACCTCTAAAGAACATAAACAAAGTCATCAACCTATCTAAACTTCCTTGGAGGTCAAGTTCAGACCTGACCAGAGCACCACCTCAAGGTTATCTGGAGGCCATGCCTGGTCCAACATCCACAGCTATCCCAGGTCAATACAGCTCAGTTGGTGGGTTGGTGCTAATCTCCAGCGGCCATTGGGCAAGGAGTGGATGGAACGGATCACCAGTCCATCACACGACAAGCTAGCATGCACACAAACACCTCAGAGGGCAATTTAGAGACATGTAATGATAAACTCCTATTCATTGTCTCCTGCTTCATCTGGGACCGGGTCACGGGGGCAAAAGTCTCATTAGGGACTCCCAGACTTCCCTTTCCTCAGACTCCTCCTCCAGCTCTGCTGGTGGAAGCCCAGGCACTCCCAGGCCAGCTGAGAGACATAGTCCCTCCAGCGTGTCCTGTGTCATCCCCTGGGCCTCCTCCTAGTGGGACGTGCCTGGAGCACCTCCAGGGGGAGGCGTCCAGGGGACGTCCAAAAATCTATTGCGAGCCACGTCAGCTGACTCCTCTCAATGTGAAGTAGAAGCGGCTCCAGTCTGAGCCTCACCTGAATGATTGCGCTCCTAACCCTCTCTCTAAGGGACCCATGCAGTGTCTTCATTATAGCAGCAACCATGGCGATTTGCATATCAATCTCCTGCTTCATTCTCCCCTCACTCATGAACAGGGCCAAAGGATACTTAAACTCCACTTCAGGCAGGAACTCTCCAACCTGAAAGGGACAAGCCACCTTTTTCAGGTCTAGAACAAGAACCAAGGCCTTGGATTTGTAATGATAAACCTGCAGTCTATAAAGGTAATTTAGTCCAAAAATAAATGATTACAGATGGAACTTGGTGAGAACATGTTCTTTGAACCACCACCACCATAGAAATATCATGTTTCGTAGATTATAAAAGCTTTCATTCATACTAGCTGTGCTGTCAGGCATTGGCAGCACAATAAATGCTAGGTTCACAGAGATCTGCACCAAAGGTAAAAAATGTCTCCTTTACAGCATCCTTCTAAAATAAGATTTCATATGTTCTTTGTAAAATTGGATAGGCTGGTTTAAAAATGATTTGTTTTAGCTGTCAGAGCAATTTATTGGGTCTATAGCTGAGAATATCAGCTTCTAACCGTAAACATTGTCTTAATGGTTTCAGCTTCAACCGAAAATAAAAGCAAAACCAAAACCAACCAATTTCCATAAATAACAGCAGAGAGTTAGGTTAAGAGATTTTAATTATTACAAATATCTTTCATATATTTTTACTGCATTCAGTTTCTCCAACGACATGACCTGTTTGTATTCTGAGGGCTCTTAAAGGAAGTCATGCTATGTTTAGATTATAAGCCATTTCTATTCTTTACTCATTAAATAAACAGCAGTAGCTGGTGTCCTAAACAGTGTTATGCTTTTGGTTTGATATAATTTGAGGGGAATTTTGCATTTCTCATTCTGGAGGTTCAGTTCAAAAGTTTGTTGATGTGAAAAAACTGGGGCCTAACTCTACTTTTTATGTTTAGGTGCACAGATAGATCTAAAGTAAAGTCATGCCTGAATTAAATTATGAACTGGCAGCAAGAACTGATTCCACAGAGATATGAAAGAATTTAAAAAAAGTTACCAAATCACAGCTGAGTAACTATCATTTACATAACTGAAAGGAAGCTTTTATGCATCATATTTGCTTTCATCCATAAGCACTGACTTTATAAAAGCAACAAAAACCCTTGAGATGCACACAAACTATTGGGTAAAGGTGCTGCAATATCATGATCATTGTGATACAGCAAAAGTCCTTGATCTGGGTAACTAAGCATTATCTGCTTGAATCAAAGTAAATTAACCATTTTTCTTTTCTAATTTTAAAAAGACATTTATTTTTTAAAGCCCTTTTCCCACATTTTTGCCCTTCCTGAATTATTCTAAGAACAACATAAGATTGAGATCATCAAACCTGAACTGGTTAGTTCAACAATGAACAGAAATGGCTTTAGATTTATAAAGCAAACACAAGGGAATCTGTACTCTGCCTTTTTAGCATTAGAGTCAGATCCAAGAAGCAAAAACGGCAAAGAAAGAAATGGAAATTCATGATTTAACTGAAAAAAGGTTTTTTAAAACATGTTTCAATCTAAAGAATAAAATATAGTAAATCATAGATTTATGAGATCATCCATTTCCATCCATTAGAGGCTTATTTCAATCAATGCTATAAAAGAAGTTAAAGCATTTTGTTGTCGTACGGCTGTTGTTGCTGTGATGAATGGGGAGGTTTAAGAATGAGGAAGCACAGAAGCTCTTCTACGTTCTTTCACTGGTTTGATATCAGGAGCATTTTGTCAGAGTACAGAAGGTTGAAGATTCAGCTGCAGAATTGTGACGGATCTTTGTGTAACCTCTTTCACAAAATCTTTCTGTCGTGGGCCAACAGACAACGGTTTCTGAGCTCCTTCAGGCCATTATTAATTCACAAATGGAGATTTCAATTTCCCATTTTGATGTGAATCATGCTGGCAGTGCAGGATATCAGGAGGTTTCAAGACGGCATTGAATTAAATATGAACTTAATTGAAAGTCTCTCTTTCATAATTTTTTAAATGTAAAAAATGACAGACTTACTCATCATTGTGATCATTTTGCTTGGTGAACAGTTGGTTCAAATGTGAATGTAAGTATATCACATCTTTCCTCTTTTCAGTAAATACCTCTACTTGGCAAGTCAGGGGTTAACCAAAGCTGATTTCTATCATTACACAGCCTAGGGCTGCGTAAAAGGGACTCAAAAATAAGTTGCAGGGGCTAATTACTTTTCACCTTGCAAGCAAGATTAATTGTCCCAAGACTTGTGAATTTGAAACCCTCCTAAAATACATCTTGCCAGGAGCCAGCAGATACCTTAGGCTTAAAGACAGAAGTCTTTCTGGTCAATTAAATACAAGGATGTGTATGATGCCACAGCGTCAACCAGAGGTGGAAAGATGAAGCCAAACAAACACGGCTTTTAGCTGGAATACCCTCTATAAAGAACACAGTTTTGCCTTTCTGGATGGAAAAAATGGTTCCACAGTTATCAACAGACGGACAGACCGTCTGACGGACGGACAGACAGGCAGGCAGAGTATGTATGTTTTTAGTACTTGTATTATTACTCCAAATATTTTTCCAAATATTTTTCTTTTTATTCTTTATAGTGTGGCAAAATATTTTATGATAAAAACTGGAAAATGTCAAAACTTTATCAAAAACATGTTATGTTTCTATTAGAATAGAATTAAAATAGAATTCAACTTTATTGTCATTGAACTGTCGCAAGTACAAGCAACCAATGTAGTTAGCATCTATGTAGAAGTGCTATACAGGATATAGATGTTTATCTACAGGTTTACAGGATGGTTAAAGAATAAAATAAAATGTTCTGTGTAAATATAATATAAATATGGGAGCTATATGCA
>JAUZNJ010032619.1:0-13593 GCA_034780135.1 Jordanella pulchra | reverse complement strand
CCATCTCTACTATCCATCATCATGAGCAATGTGAGATCTTTAGGAAACAAGCTGGAAGAACTCCTATCCCTTGCAAGGACTCAGCCAGTGGATCGACAGGGCAGCATTATCTGTTTTACTGAAACGTGGCTGCAGGATCACATCTCGGACTCCTGCATCACTCTGCCAGGCTTTCTGACCGCACGAATAGACAGAGATTTAAAGAATACTGGAAAACCAAAAGGAGGTGGGTTAGTAGTGCTTGTGAACGATAGATGGAGTCATCCAGGCCATGTTACTGTGAAGATTCGTCACTGCAGCCCAGATATTGAACTAATGGCAGTTTGTTTTCAGCCATATTATCTGTCCAGACTGTTTAAAAGTTTTCTGTTAATGACTGTTTACATTCAACCTTCTGCCATTGCTGACACTGCATGCAATACTATCAGTTCTGTTGTTGCTAAGCTACACACTCAACACCCAAATGCATTTGTGGCAGTAACTGGTGATTTCAATCATTTCTCACTCTCTGCTACACTACCAACGTTTCAACTGTTTGTCAGCTGCTCTACTAGAGAAAACAAGATTTTGGACTTGTTTTATGCAAATGTGAATGACTCCTAGAGCTCTGAAGTAAGACATCTTTGGAAATCAGATCACAATCTTGTTTTTCTCTGCTCAAAGTATAGACCACTTTATTAGAGACAAACCTGCATTAAAAAAAGTAAGAAGATGGTCAAAGGATGCTGAAGAAGCCCTCCAGGGTTGTTTTGAGGCTACAGATTGAGATGTGCTGTGTCAGCCACTTGGAGAGGACATCAATGCAATGACTGAGTGTGTGACTGACTACATAAACTTTTAAGTAGATAACACCAGCCCTACCAGAACAGTGAAATGCTTCCCAGATAATAAAACATGGGTCACAAGTGATCTGAAGCAACTTCCCAATGAGAAAATAACAAGCCTTTAAGAAGGTAGACAAAGAATTGCTGAGGAGTATACAGAGGCAACTTAAAGTCAAGATAAGAGAAAGCAAGGAGGCATACAGGAGGAGGCTGGAAAACAAGTTCCAGCAGAACAATATCAGAGATATGTGGTCAGGGATGAAGAAGATCACAGGCTTCAAGCCGAAGGATGATCAGACAGATGGGAGTCTGGACAGGGCCAATGAACTGAATACATTCTTCAACAGGTTCAGTAACAAGCTCAGCATCCTTCTCTCCAGCCTACAGTCACATGGACATCCTGCTCTTTTTTGCCAAAATCAGAAGCAATCCAAATCAGAAGATGGTACTGTTCCCTCTGCCTTTCACCTGTCTGTCTCTAGAAGAGACAACTGGGGAGACTGAATCTTAATAAGTCACCAGGTCCTGATGGTTTCAGTCCCAGAGTCCTGAAGGTCTGTGCAGAGCATCTCTGTGAGATCCTACAGCACCCCTCAACCTTAGTCTGACCCAACAGACAGTTCCGGTGATGTGGAAGACCTCCTGCCTTGTTCCAGTGCCAAAGAAGACTCAGCCAATAGTCCCCAGTGACTATGGACCTGTTGCCTTGACATCCCACATCATGAGGGTCCTAGAGAGACTTCTGGTAGTTCACCTCAGCAAACAAACAAGCCTCTATCAGGATCCCCTGCAGTTTGCTTATCGTTGTGGAGTTGGAGCTGAAGATGCCATCATACACCTGCTTCAAAAAACTCACTGTCATTTAGACAAGGCAGACAGCACTGTGAGGATCATGTTCTTTGATTTCTCCAGTGTATTTACAACATTCAGCCTGACTTACTTTGTGAGAAACTCCAGAAGACTCAGGTGGAGGCATCAACCATTGCCTGGATCAAGAACTGCCTGACAAACAGACCGCAGTTTGTTAGACTGAAGGGTCAACTATCTGATCAAGTAGTCAACAGCACAGGAGCACCTCAGGGTACAGTACTCTCACCATTCCTTTTTACCTTCTACACCTCTGACTTCCAGCACCAGACAGAGTCATGTTACCTGCAGAAATACTCAGACCACTCTGCGATCATTGGGTGCATCAAAGATGGACAGTTTTGTGGCATGGTGTGGAAACAATCATCCTGAATATTAACAAAACAAGGGAGATGATTATAGATTTCAGAAGAAACAGGAAAAAGTTCAATCCCGTTAACATCATGGGGGAAGATGTGGAGGTGGTGTGGGAGTATCAATACTTTGGTGTTCATCTGGACAACAAACTAGACTGGAGACGCAACTGTGAAGCCGTCTTCAAGAAGTGGCAGGGCAGACTGTACTCCCTGAGGAAGCTTAGGTTCTCGGTGTTTGCAAAAAGATGCTGCATATTTTCTATAAGTCTGTTGTGTAGAGTGTGATCTCTTCCTCCATCATCTGCTGGGGTAACAGCATCAGAGCAAAGGACTTAAAAAAGCTCAACAAGCTTATAAAGAAGGCCAGCTCTGTTGTAGGAACTCCTCTGGAACCTCTGGAGATTATTTCACAAAGGAGAAATGTTCATAAGGTGAAAAATATTATGGCCAGCAGCGAGCATCCTCTTCAGAAGATTTTCTAAACAACAACAGAGTGTCTTCAGTAAGAGGCTTTTCCAGATCTGGTGCAAGATAGACCGGTACAGAAGATCCTTCCTGGCTACAGCTAATAACACCTACAACTACTGGCTAAGAGAAAACAAAGCATGAGTTACTATGATATTTAATTTTACTTTCGGATAAATAAAAAATTTTTTGAATTGAATTGGGGCTGTACGATGGAGTAGTGGTTAGTGCTGCTGTCTTGCAGCAAGAAGGTTCTGGTTCGGTCCCGGCCCGGGGTCTTTCTGCATGGAGTTTGCATGTTCTCCCAGGTACTCTCTGGGTACCCCGGCTTCCTCCCACAGTCCAAAAACATGACTTTTAGGTAAATTGGCATCTCTCCATTGCTCCTAGGTGTGAGTGTGTGTGCACATGGTTGTACATCTAAGTGTGTCTATGTGTTGCCCTGTGACAGACTGGATATTTTTCACTTGTAAATTGTGCTGAAAGCCTGTTGCTTTCAAAGATTAAAAACAGAGTGATCTTTGACTGTTATTTGATCATTATTGAGTAATTTTAATATTGAAGCTTTCTTCTATTTTATTTCTAATCATATTGTTTTTTTAACAATCGATGTGCTGTGAGTTCAGAGATACTCTTCTGCATACCTCAGTTGTAACGACTGGTTATTGGACTCACTGTTGCCTGTCTATCAGCTCGAACCAGTCTGTCCATTCTTCTCTGACCTCTGACATCAACTAGACATTTGCACCCACAGAACTGCAGCTCACTAGATATTTTCACTTCTTCAGACTATTCTCTGTAAACCCTAGAGGTGGTTCTGCTTGAAATCCTAGTAGATCGGCAGTTTCTGAAATACTCAGACTGGCCCGTCTGGCACCAACAAACATGCAACTTTTAAAGTCATGGGCAATGTGAGATCATAAATCACCTTTCTTCTTGGTTCTGATGCTCAGTTTGAATCTCTACATGCCTAAATGCATTGAATTGCTGACGGTTGATTTGCTGATTAGAAGCTTTTTTTAACAAGCAATTTGACAGCCGTACGTAATAAAAAGGCTGGTATATCTGTGAAGGTTCTCTGTCATTCAGTTGATGGTCCAGCTTAAAAGAATCCACAGACCTGTACATTGGACAAACCAAGCAACCTATGCACAGGCACATGGCTCAACACAGGGGGGCTAACTCCTCAGGACAGGATTCAGCTGTCCACCTACACTTGAGGGCTCAAGGACACTTGTTTGAGGATAACATCCATTTTCTAGCCAAGGAAAACAGATGGTTTAAGATGCGGGTCAAAGAGGCCATCTTTGTTAATCTGGAAAAACCATCCCTTAACAGAGGAGGTGGCTTCAGACATAACTTGTCACCCACACATACAGTAAATCATTTTTTGGAACTCTACCAAAAAGATTCACCTCACATCTACCCTCACCTGACTTACACTTTAAAGAGGCATGTGACCGAAACCACTCTGATGATGGAGTTAACGACCCATCAGATCCTCCTTTTGTTTCCTTTCGTCCCCTCCCATATATTTTTTTTACTGCTACAGTATATTTATCCCTGTTCTCTCCTGCGTCAGTTAGAACTGAAGAAGCCTCTTGGATGAGAGGGGAAACGTCTTATAGAAAACTTAACATCCAGTTGCCTAAACTGAACCTCAAAATGGCTGGTGAGTGTAGATATTGATGCTCATGACACCATCTTGGCAACAATGGCGCAATCTTTTTTTAGTACGTACAGTTTCAGACGCATATAGGCTTATGTTTGTCAAGGATTAAACAGAAAAACAACATCCAGCATCAAATGAATGTCCAAAACGATCTAAATAATACTTGTTGAAAAAACACACTAGAGAAGAATCCAGAACATAAAGCTGCTAACCTATTTATGCTCAACCAGCTGTTTTTGGTGGTTAAAAAGCAGCCAAACAAACTAAAATATGTGATTTCTAATTAGATGGTCAAGACACAAATCTTCATGTGATTAAAACATATGATATAATAATAGTGATTTAATAATTTGTCCATATTAGAGAATCAAATAGCTGTGGAGCGTACTTTGCAGAAACTGCAACTAATCTCATTTAAGCTGTGCTAACGTCAAAAGTGTATCCACAGCTTAAAGCCTGGTTTTATGCTTGATCTGTCTGCGGCGTCTGCACTGCCATATTTACAAGAAGTCCAGACTTAGACCCACTATAGTTAAATATAGCTACAGAAAAACATCACTGGGCCTCTCTGTCACCAACCCAGCTCTCTAATAACCACACATTTATTTTAGAAAAACCTTTGGCTTTATTTGTAATATAAATAATCTCCATTCCTCTTTGGCCTGAACTCTCTCAGAGGGGAGATCTGTGCTGCAGTTCTGGTTAGAAATTAAGATTCTTGCTGAAAATCAGATTTTTTTTTTCAGAACAAACTGAATTCCTGATGAGAAACCCTGTTGGTGTCAACGGCACATATCATCCAAGTTTATTGTTTAAAAACAAATGTTGATTATAATGAGTTCCAC
Source organism: Jordanella pulchra (assembly GCA_034780135.1). NCBI lineage: Eukaryota > Metazoa > Chordata > Actinopteri > Cyprinodontiformes > Cyprinodontidae > Jordanella > Jordanella pulchra. The sequence goes on along the minus strand of JAUZNJ010032619.1, from coordinate 8,564 downwards.
ATCAATCATTGCATTGTTAATATATAAATGTCTTGTTATAATCACTGGGATTTGTCATATGCCAATAAAGAGCATCTCTCTAGACACTAATATAAAATATCACAACTTTAAAAAAATCAACGAAGTGAGTTTGTATTATACTAAATAAATGAAGCTATGAATGAACTTCAAGTTTTTTGGCTTTATTCTTTTGTTGTTCACAGACTTTTGTGGACCTTCATAATCCTAAATCATTTCTAAATAGGTCTGAATACAAATGTATACCAATCTAATACTTACTTTAAAAGTATTTTTAAATAGCACATTTCATGCAGCAAGAAAATTCAAAGTGTCCATTACAGGAAAACAAACACGGAAAATCCATTGCAGGATAACAATAATGGAAAAATTAAATCTTAAAGTGGCAAAGGCCGCTCTAAACATATAATTTTTTTAAATATAGATCTAAAGTAATTTTTACAATGTTCTGAGAGATTTTTTTCCACCTCAGTAGAGCATAGGGACTAAAAGCTGTTTCTCCATATTTAGTTCTGGTTCCTCAGAGTAGATCTGATCCAGTAGACCAGAGAGGTCTGGCTGTTGATCCAATGACAACAAGTCTGTGATGTACTTTGAAGTGAAGCCATACAGGGATTTACAGACTAAGAGAAATATTTTAAAGTCTATTGTCTGACATACTGGGAGCCAGAGGAAGAACTTTAGAACTGGGCTTTCTTAGTTCTAGTGAGGATGCAGGCAGCTAAATCTGACTTAGGAAGAGATATTTTCCCCCCACTACAACAAGTAGGGCAGTTTTTGTTTAAACTTGAGAACAAAATCTAAATCAGAAATCCTGACTACCTTGGTGAGGAACCTTACATTAAATCGCACTGCCCTCTCAGTTTTTCTGTATATTTCAAAGACATTGTTGTAACAGTGGTCATAAATTACACATTCTTTGTCTGAAATATCAGCTTTCATCTCACAGCATACTCTAACGGAAAAGCTTAAAGCTGTTTGGGCCTGTTTTTTTAGAGCTGTGAGACCTATTCCAAAGTGATCTGGAAGTGAGAATTGCCTTGCAGAAGTATGTTAGATCGCAGCGTGGGCATTTGTGACACATGAAGGAACAGTTGGAATGTGAAAAGTGAAGGGAGGGCAGGCCGGACAAACAGGACGACTCCGTCTGTGTGTCCTCTCTGTATAGGCTTTAGTAAGACTCCTATAAACTGCTCTCTTTTTCCTTGTGCAGGGTGGCCACCCTGTTTTATCTCCTGTCCTCCAGAGGAGCGCCCATTCACTTTGCCCCTCTTTGATTTAATTGTACAGTTCAGGATGACTGACTTTCACCTTCCACATCCAGCAGCTCCCAATCTCTATTCAGTCCTCTACTTTACCTGAGGAAGAGTTGACTGAAGTAAAGTTTTTTTATAGCTTTAAAATATGCTGGCTTTGCTTAGAATAAGAAAAAAAAGGTGTGAGAATAGACACAGATGGAAAAGGAGGATTAAAAAATGGGCATAGTGTGAAGATCTTAGAGGAGTTAGAAAAGGGATGTATAAAAACACAATTTAGCCACAGAGACGTCCAAACCTACCTCGGTACGGAGAAATGTACATAGAGTTTGAACAAAATAAGAGCCGAGATGGCAAAAAGAAACAGACCCAGACGGTAAGAGGGTAATTTATCCCACAGTTCTCATTATTCAGCATCCATTCAAAATGTCAGCCTGAGTTAAAAGGAAGGAAAGCAGGAAGGAAAAGTCACAAGTCTTGTCTTGAAGAGCTCCTTGTTGCTGCCTAATTGCTCTCAGCATCGACCAACCGCCTTACTGGCTTTTAGGAAGTCGAGCCCCGAGCCACTAGCAAGCCCATTTAATCATCCTAGAAATGAAGTCCCTTCCTCCTCCATTTGATGTACATTGAGAGGTTAATACCCACCTGGTTTCTGTCCTCCATTTGGAAACTTGCCAGAAGAAATCTCTTGTTTTCTAAAACCAAAGTAGGATCTTTTTTCCCTCTTAAAGCCAATAAATGAGACAGATAAATTAATCTTACTGTCTTCTCACCTCCTGCCTCTTTGCATATTTCTAGCAAACTTGAAGTGTCTGGTTTATTTTTGTTCTTTTTGTGATTTAACGCTTGCTTCTGTCATTTACTGTACCAACATGTTCCAATTCATTTGTGGGGCTTGAAATATTTTCTATCAATTTAAAGCCAACCTTTCCTGTCTTACTACCATTACAGAATTTTGCTTCTTTTGTCTTCACTTTTTCAATGTAAAATGCAGTTCCAATATATTCCTAGAAGGAATATCTTTGACAGACCAGATACATCACCTGTAAAGTGGGAAATTATTCATCGAAAGTAAAATATCTAACCTGTTTTGTGTTATTTCACTGATGGGGGTTGAAGCAAAGCTGCCACTGTTTTATATCTCAGCCAATAAAGTAAAAACTCCCTTTTAACGGGAAGTTAAAAGGGAGTTTTCAATGTCTGAATTACAACATGTTATTGCTAACCTGCTAATCTGCTCAAGCAAGATTAGCACGGGGGGTCACAAGAAACCAAATGGCCAAGTGATGGTTTTCACAATCATTCGCCTCTTTCCCACTGACTAGCATGTTAACCCAGTGTTATGCTACTTTACCTGAAAATGTTAAATATATTAGATAACTACAACTGGAAGTTGTAGCTAATTAAAGGGTCATTCAGAATTGAGGGTAAAATAATGAAATTATCATTAGTTAAATGATTATAACTGTAACCTGCTTAATACCAGTGATTTTAGCCTTTTACTCAGAGTGAGCTCTTGGGCTGGCTGTTAAAACTAAGGTGTTTTTCACTAATTTAGCTATTTAGAATATGGTTATCAGCAGAGTTATTACCATTAACCAATAAAGTGTCTCTGTTAATTTGTCTGTTACCCAAAAGGAATGATTCTGTCCTGAAAGTTTAACTGTTCATTGTATAAAAATAGACACAAACGATTACAATTTAAAGAATGGTACCTTTATTTACTACAATTACTAAACTAACACACTACTAAAAATACCCACAAGTAAAATAAAACAAAAGGGGAAAATTGGTTTCAGAGTCTGTTCAAAAAGTCCATGGAAAAACTCAAGCTGCAGGTTTTAATACATTCAAAAGGTCCTTAAAATTAGCAGCTAAATGTGAAATAGATCGTGATACGGTCCGACAGCTGAGGTTTTATTTTCTTATACAGTAGATGAATGAATAATGACTAAAATGCATCTGTTCTGGTTCTGTTGTAAGCTAACAATATTAGCTCACAAAATGGTGGCCTGCTATGTAACATGGGTCAGTGAGCTATTCCCACTGCCACTAAAAGACGATTTTTTTTTGTAAAGCAGTTATTTTAATGTGGTCCTTTAAACTATATCATGCCAGGCCAAAATATATCATGACATACATGAATAAGAATATCCCAGGAAATAAATAAATATCTTATTAAATAGGTAGATGTATTATTCGTATACATGACTCAAATATTAAATATACCATTGAGTTGTAAAAAAATCTAAAAATGCAGACAGTCACTAAAGGGTAACTCTGTCAGCATTGGAAAAAGACTTGTATTACCATCATTTGGGATTTCTGCTTCAGAGGCATCAACATAATAAAGCATCACTGAGCTGTATCTGTTTTAATGCTTTTCATCTAAATAAAGATTACAGATGTGCATCAGGCCTCCCTACAACTGAAAAAGGCGAGTGAGCTGCTAAGGACCGTTTTCTCCTTTTATTTAATGTCTTAGCCCTTCAACAAACTAGTTAAAGCCAACTCTCCTGAGACCCGTTTCATTATTATGCAAATTAGAGTAACTCACACTATCTCACTTTGTTGTAAATACATTTCTTAGTAATTAGAAGTGCAATTATTGCCATAACTGCCTGAGGAAAGGAATCAAAAAGGAAAATAGAGAGGAAAGGTTTTAGAGAAGGACAAGCAGTGCTAGGAATGATAAAATGGGAGACTTAAGATATGATTTTCATTCAATAAAAGTTGAATTCTTGGTAGCTGTCTTTATCAGTCAGATCTTTGAATACAAATACTGAATCTACGAACAAATTCTTCAGGTGAAAGATGAACTCATTTTCAGAGCAGTTTCTCAAAGGAAGCCGTTTTTCTGTGGGGAAACACCAAACAGAATTTCCTGGTTGGTTTCCTACTATGGTTTTTGCAAAGCTTTGATTTACTGATACAGACAGTTTGCTTATTCAGATTTATCTTTAAAAACGATACTACGGAAAAATACTCAAGCAGAAATTGTTATATATTTAATTATTTTTTTCACAATCTTCCTGTCACAAACAGTTGGATTATACTGTATGTCAAGAGTGCAGCTAAAGTCAGAGGCAGGATTAGCATGTTTAGCATCTTACGTTTGGGATTAGCGTGGCTAGCATTGCTAAAGTAGTAAGCTGCCCTGGTCTATCAGTATTCATCAAATCGTAAGGACTCTTAAACCAACAGGATGTATAGACACATCTTGTCTCATAGAGTTTAGCAAAACATTATTTCTTCATATGTACTCTGTGTTACACTTCATATGATTTGATTTGTGTAACAGAGATTTTCTGCTGTTGATTGCCTTTTTGGAACTTGCTTGGTTTTTTGTTAATTATTTTCTTGAAGGCTGCAGTCAATGATTTTCTATTTCTATTACTTTGCTTAATGACATCCCAAAGACTGAAGGATTGGGAATAGCAGCCCAGAGTTCTTTTCCTACCCATGATCATGTTCTTACTGCTGATCCTGCGAAAAGTTAAGCAAAGTGAGCTAAAAACAGGAGCTATAATTTGCAGTATTTGAATTGACGGTCTAGGTTTTCCAGAAAATATAGATCGATACCTTCACCCAGAGTCCCAGAATATTGTTAGCCTAAATCCTTCTTAAACAGTTTGGACACTTTAAAGGATAAAACAGAAAAACCTTTCTCTTATATTTTGAAAATGTTTCTCACTCTTTCAAAGCCTAAATTAACTATAGGCATTCCTTAAAGAAACACTGCGTTATTTTTGATCCAACTATTATTTTAAAATGAGATATATTAGATTATTTTTCATGTCGTCAAAAAAAAACTTGCTTATATAACTTCAGAGGGTCAGATTCAATACTGAATGAGTCACGTGACCTATTTCATGATAGTCTCAGCTCTCCTTAACCATGAAAGCTAACTTAGCTAAAAGTTGTTGACAGGCAACAAAACAGATTTGACCCTTACCTGATCAGACATAGTTTTTGTTTGTTGATGTAGGATTTCATCTAGAGAGGTTAATGTTCTTGTCCTTACAAGTAACTCCAATGAATTCTCACTCTGCTTGTCCAAAGTGGTCTGCTTTCAGGTTCCAAAACACAGAGGGAGACTTTTTTTTATTTTGCGACACAGTGCTGAGTTGCCAGTTTCTCTTCTAGGTGCTAAACCTGCAAGCTACAGGTCTAAAATCCTTAGCTGCTAAAAATTACATAGTGTTGTTTTAAAGGGATCGATGACTAGTTCAACATGTTGGCCTAAGTATGCTATAATTTTCCTATTAACTTAAGAAGTGTTTTTTTATACATAAAAACTCATAATTACTTCAAAAGGTCTATAATCTTTGTTATTTTTTTAACCCATGGAGATTGCGATATTTTTCACCTGTGCAATGCATGTTGGGTTTATGAAGCTGTTAGGTCTAACTGGACTGGAACCTACAGACATTTTATTGTTGTGTTGGGTTTGACTGGTGTAAATTTAGACAATGCCACATTATGTAAACCTGGCATAAACCAGATTGATATATTTAATTCATTCTGAATTCTACACAGTATCGATCTGGAAATCCTCCATTTCAAAGTGTTTGCACAAAGGAGGGACATTCTACAAGCTGACTACAGGCTACCTGCTTCCCATATCGAGTTTTTAGCTAATCACAGCAGCAACAGCAGCTGAGACGTATCAGATTCTTAATTATTTCAGAGTTAACTGACGAATCAAACTTTTACTAAATCTGGTCCAGAGGAATGCACAACCATATACCCATCCAAAATTGCATCCTTTTGCTTGTTTTTCAAAAGAGAATAGAGGGTGCTTGAGCTATACCTTTATATATAGATATATAGATCTACATATAGATCTATATATCTATATAGATAGATATATATATATCTATCTATATAGATATATAGATCTATATATATATATAAAAGAAGAGGCGATGAGTAAGAGTAATATCTCACCTTCGTGTCTAGGAAGATGACTGTTGAAATCCAAAAATGTTTCCTTAAACTGTGGATCAAGGTGCTGTTTAAAGTTGTACATAGTTTAATAAAAATTATATAAGAGCAAATTAAAGTAGAATTGCAGCCTTTAGTAGACCGTCTAGGTATACATATATGCTTGATAACTGTTTGCATGGTCATTGGAATTAAGTGGAGTTTTTAAATTTTTCAGCTCAAAGAGAAAATAGGGAAATACAGAACTAATCATTAAATGCCCAAATTAAACAGATTAAATGTCTAAAAACATTTGGTGGCTGTTATATATCTTAAGAGTGCATGTAGTAATGATTAAAACCTTCATGGTCCTCTGCCCACATCTGTGTCCCTGTCTGACTGGATGGAGGTAGATGGAGTGTGGGTCGGTCTGTTTAATAACCATTAGGGCCTAGGGTAAAAGCCTGCATTCAGTGATTTTAAAGGTTCAGTTGGTGGAATACGAAGACCACTTACATTAAAAGATAACTGGCAGATGCTACAAGTTCAGAAACACTGTCTCTCTCTAAGCTAAGGAGGATGTGGGGAGTTGATAATTGTTTTAAGATAAATTCTTTTTTTTTTCTAAAAGCTTTTACATACATTCAGACAGTCTTCTTTGGGCTGTGGGGGAGCCAGTGACTCAAAGATGAAGTGGTCACTGGAGGTGACTAAAAAAGCAATCAGCTTCTAGTGTCTGGTACCCTGTTGCCCTCGGATATGCAGGCTGAAATATTGCTTTCCGGTCAGCTGAATCGAGGCATTATTAGTAGGCCAGTCAGTGCGCTGTCATCACACATTCAATTCTGGCTATAAACCAGTGTTTGCATGAGACTAGATTTTTTAAGCAAACGTGTGTTATAGGCACAGGGCTATATCGACAAACAAATATTATGGTTGCTCGGTAGGGAGTGTCATATGTCTTGCTTTATCACTTGTGAGTGTATTTGTTTTATTCTTTCAACACTTGGTTTATAGCTTCCTGATACCACATAATTTAAATTCTGATTCCCGAGGACCTCGCTTCACTGGTCCAACACAACCCCATCAAACATCTGGGCTGCCTTGTCAGCGTACAACCAAGTTACAGAGCTACAACAATTATTTGATTCAGTTGTGTAAAAATCATGTTCAGCAGAATGCTCACCTCTTTATTTAATCAATTCAAGATATAATCAGTACAAAAATAACTGTTCAAAAGCACTTCTTTTTTTTTCAAAATCTGAATAAACTGATATATTTTACTTAATGATCACAGGGTGATTGCTATAGGCTATATATCTAGATCTTTTTGACATGTCTTTTTTACTTTATATATTGCTAATTTTTTTGCCAGTTCGAATACACACATACAGAAACCAAGAGAAACTTAAGAAAAATATCATTTTAATTTTGATAAAATGATTTTGATAAAATTCCTTAGATGTTTTTAAATGTATTAAAACTATAAAAAATACTATTGTGTCATAAAATGTGTTTTTCTTTTGACTAGATCCGGGTACAGGCTAATGTTTGCTTAACTTTAGCTTAGCATCCGTACAATTAGGAATTAGTTGTTCTAATGTTACATGCTAATGCTTTCAGAGCACCTTTATAAAGGTCAGTAAGCTATAAAGTAGTCTATCTTTGGTATAACATAAGCTAACTTAAACTGGAAACCTGGACTAATGTTGTGTAGCACTCCTAGTTTAATTCTACACACTTTAAATCTGGACCTGCTCTCATCAAATTCATTCAGAGAAAGAAGGGACATTTGGTAGAACCCTATGTGGTGATTAAGTGTAGCGACGTCTACAGCCCGCTAACCAAAGCTCAGCGTTACCAAAGCAGGAAGTGATAAGACACAAAGATCTTTGGTATTAAAATCTGCATTAAGGGATTCTTGGTTTTCCTCTTTTTATAAATTGTGGGTTCTGACAAAACACATGTATTAGCAACAGCTACATGTGCTTCCTACTGTGCTGCCATGTTTACTTAGGTTCAGCTGTTTTTTTTCATAGGTGCATGCCCTGCCTTGGACCATGAAACAGCCTTAGCATCATAATATTAGTCATTCTATTTTATGTAGGGTTTACAGTAAACGGACCAAGATGGATTTTCATGTGTTTGTAGATGAGTAAATACTGCAGGAGGTTATCTTGCAGGCATTGTTATATGCTAACGCTTCCTGTTTAGGGATGGGAATTGATAAGATTTTCACGATTCCGATTCCCTCATCGATTCTTTGAAACGATTTGATTCCGTATCGATTCTCTTATCGATTCCAATTCGGGGGAAAAGGAGAGCAAACAGTTTGATGATGAGCATCAAATTTGTTTACTTAAC